>SJYC01095568.1:0-22976 GCA_006408675.1 Madoqua kirkii
AGTGAAATCGCTCAGTTGTGTCCAACTCTTTGCGACTCCATGGACTGTAGCCTACAAGGCTCCTCTGTCCATGGAATTTTCCAGGCCAGAGTACTGGAGTGGGTTGCCATTTCCTTCTCCAGAGGATCTTCTGGAGAGGATTAAATGAGGTGATAAAGTCACTGGGACTTTAAAGTCCCAATAAAGAGTGGATAATAAGAAAATATTGAGTGTCTGTCTAACTCCTCATTTCACATTTTTCTCACTCCTAAATTAAATAGGATGCCCTTAATTATTTTTAATCTTTCCCAATTTTTTTGCTAATTATACCATTTTATTTATAACTTTCTATGATTATTTGAGACTCTAATTTATAGTTCTCATTATGTTTTAAGTATTTCAAGAGACAGATTTTGCTTATTTGTAGTGCCTTGTATAGACTAAAAGTATTCAGTGAGAATTTGCAGAATTTATTTTCTTGAGTTGCCATTTCATCATCATTATAGCAGTTTCCTTGTGAGATACTATAAAACCCAATATCTGTTCTTAAAATGCATGAAACACTCTTAGTAACATTGATTTTGCCATTTTTTTAGTGTTTAACAATAAGCCTAAAGATTTGACTTAAAATTTTCAAATTAAAAAACACAAGCTAATCAGTTTGATCCTGGATCCATCATGGCAAATGTCTCTCCATCTTAACTTAAGATGTTTTGGGAGGTTTATAATCAAGGGCTAAAGATGTCAACAAAACACTTCTCTGCCTTTAATGAAGTATTTTTAACAGCTGACTAGATAGTATGACTATACATCCATGTTTTGTTTTGTTTTGTTTTTTCGGATACACTTGAATTTATTTATGTACAAGCATGTTGTCTTTCTCTTTCTTCGATATGTGGGAACTATTGTTTTTGTTTGCCTAGCATAAAACATGCCCCACATCTCATCAATGCCAACAAAATGATTCTTCACTTTAAAAATATGAATCTCTAGTGGATATGCACAAGGAAGAAAGTATATAAAACAGAGTAATTTATGACAGTGTGATTCTGATTAAGACTTTATAAACACCTTCTACTAAGGCCCCCGCTTTTTTTTTTTTTAAGATTTCTTTTTTGATTGTGGACCATTTTTTAAAGTCTTTGTTGTTAAAATATTATTCTTATTTTATGTTTTCATTTTTTGACCTTGCAGCTTGTGGGGTCTTAACTCCCCAACCAGAGAATGAACCCACACCCCCTGCATTGAAAGACAAAGTCTTAATCACTGTACCACCAGGAAAATCCCCCCTCTTCTTGAAGTTTGTTGAGCTCTACCTCTAGTATAGTGAGCTAAGATTCTTTCCTTTTCTTTTGGTGGATGGGGGGTGGGGAGGTGGGGAGGGAACGTAAGTTAATCATAATTTTTTTTTTCTTTTGAACAATAAAAAGTACAGAACATCTCTTTTTGGAATTGCTTTATATACTCTTGGACACAAAAAATTTCATAATAGTAGTTCCTTTTGATTCTGTTCTTGAAGCAAAGTCCCGTTCTTCTTTTCCCCGTTTCCATTTCATGTTCCTATGAGAGAACTTAAACCAACTGTTCAAAGACCAGTGTAGAAAAGGCTTTAACTATCACCGCTCTAAAACAGAAACTCAAAGAAAGAAGAGGACGAGAGAGAGATCACAGTCTGGATACTAGGTGATACTGGGGCTTGAAGGAAAACGTTTGGTACCATGTCGGGAAGCCGGATGCTCAGTGTAGGCCTTCGAGGGTTAAATGCTCTGTAAACAGCTGTGACTAAGCACATAGTGCGGATTTCTGAAAGCTAAGTGACTTCAGGAAAATTCTGCTTGCTTTTGAGGGCATCAATGTACAGTTTCTTCTTGTGATTTGTCAAGCTATTTATAAGTTATTAATTGCCTATTGTGTAAGGGAAAGGGTTTCTATATAGGTATTTTATCCTTAACTTAAAACCCGTTTGTAGATTTCAAACAGCCTATAATGCATAGATCTCTTTCTCTTTTTTACTCCTTTCACTGTCCCCTCCTATATTATGTGTGATGTCTTCATTCATAGTTTATGTCCAAAATTAAGACTGTGGAGGCCCCTGAACTCCCACTTAACACGTTGTCTTTATTGCTGAAAGCCTTTATACCTTCACAAGTAGTGCTCAGTTGCTAGATCCTGTCTATGTGTTAATTCGTAGCTTCTCATAGAAGCTTAAGAAATGAATCTTATGAAAGCTTCCACTGCTGGAACTGTATTGATGCAAACATAATCGAGAGAGTTCAGTTATTAAGGCTCCTTTAGAACACGTTGATAACTGTCAGAAAGTTTTTGGTGAGATGATGTTCAGCTTTTTCCCTATGACTTCATTACTGAATTCGGAGAAGGCAATAGCAAACCACTCCAGTACTCTTGCCTGGAAAATCCCATGGACAGAGGAGCCTGGTAGGCAGCAGTCCATGGGGTCACAAAGAGTTGGACACAACTGAGTGACTTCACTTTCACGTTTCACTTTCATGCATTGGAGAAGGAAATGGCAGCCCACTCCAGTATTCTTGCCTGGAGAATCCCGGGGATAGGGAGCCTGGTGAGCTGCCATCTAGGGGGTCCCACAGAGTTGGACATGACCGAAGCGACTTAGCAGCAGCAGCATTACTGAATTGTAGTGAATGCAAATCTTAAACTAAATTATTGAACAAATATAGATTACCACATGTGAACAAAACTGTATATAAAGCATTTTCTGTCAGTTTGATTATGTCCCAGCTCTCTTTTTTAGGTGCCCTAATGGCAACCCACTCCATTATTCTTGCCTGGAGAATTGCATGGACAGAAGAGCCTGGTAGGCTGCAGCCCATGGGGTCACAAAGAGTCGGACACGACTGAGTGACCAACACTTTCACTTTCAAGAGCACCTTCAATAAAACATTTCAGTTCAGTTCAGCTCAGTTGCTCAGTCATGTCCGACTCTTTGTGACCCCATGGACTGCAGCACACCTGGCATCCCTGTCCATCACCAACTCCCAGAGCTTACTCAAACTCATGTCCATCGCGAGTTGGTGATGCCATCCAACCATCTCATCCTCTGTCATCCCCTTCTCCTCCTGCCTTCAATCTTGCCCAGAATCAGGGTCTTTTCAAATGAGTCACTTACTTGAAAGAATTACAAGAATGTGCTGAAGGCAGGATTTGGCTGATTTATATCTGACGAAAGGAAAACAGAATTCTCCACTCTAGGGTCTGGATCCCAGAGCAATTAAGACCTAAGCCTCAAGCTCTGTGTCCAAAGATTCAGGTATTAGGGCTTCCTAGATTACTATACTTTTATGCAAGGGCAGGAGTGTCTTAAAACTTAAGGTAACCCACATGTCTGGAATACCACTATTGTTAGCATTGAAAGCACACTTTTAATATTTATCATACTGACAACACAAGTATTCATTTCACAAATGAGACCCCACTTTGTTACTCATTATTTTAATTGTTAAAAATTTAGTATTGGTCACAAATAAAGAAAGCTGAAATTTTAAAAATAGCTGTCTCTAAAGTGTGACCTTTCTCATACAATGCTAAGTGACCATCCCTGGAACATGAATTTTTAATTAAGATAATTGATTAAATTTAAGGTGTAATTGGCTTCCCTCATAGCTCAGTTGGTAAATCATCTACCTGCAGTGCCGAAGACCTGGGTTCGATTTCTGAGTTGGGAAGATGCCCTGGAGAAGGAAAAGCAAGCCACTGCAGTATTCTTGCCTGGAGAATTCCATGGACAGAGGAGCCTGGTAGGCTACAGTCCACAGAATCACAAGAGTTGGACACGTCTTAGCAACAAAACCACCACCAAGGTGTAATTTAAGTTAAATAACACACATTACATAATATACTATTTATGTTTAAGTATTTTAATGCAAGTTTAAGACATTACTTTGTTGACTAAGGTCCGTCTAGTCAAGGCTATGATTTTTCCTGTGGTCATGTATGGATGTGAGAGTTGAACTGTGAAGAAGGCTGAGCGCTGAAGTATTGATGCTTTTGAACTGTGGTGTTGGAGAAGACTCTTGAGAGTCCCTTGGACTGCAAGGAGATCCAACCAGTCCATTCTGAAGGAGATCAGTCCTGGGTGTTCTTTGGAAGGAATGATGCTAAAGCTGAAACTCCAGTACTTTGGCCACCTCATGTGAAGAGCTGACTCATTGGAAAAGACTCTGATGCTGGGAAGGATTGAGGGCAGGAGGAGAAGGGGATGACTGAGGATGAGATGGCTGGATGGCATCACGGACTCGATGGACGTGAGTATGAGTGAACTCCGGGAGTTGGTGATGGACAGGGAGGCCTGGCGTGCTGCGAGTCGTGGGGTCGCAAAGAGTCAGACACGACTGAGGGACTGAACTGAACTGTAGGTGTTTTGTTATTCTGAAATTTTCAGAGATTATAAATGTTCATGGTTTTAGAAGTTCAGGCTCAGGAATTCTGTGATTCAAATATTAGTTAAGATTTAGCCATATCAATAATTAAATCTAGTTTTGTATCAGAGTTGTAAAGCAAAATGACTGTGAAATAGTAGCTCCAGAATTTCTGAGTCTATTTGGTCTGAGTCTATTTGGAAGAAGAGTCTAGTAATGAATTTACTAGACTTTGTATTTATTTACATAACAAGGCCACTGTTTTTACTTGGATTTTATGTTTATTTGGATGGCTTTGAAGGTGAGATTATGGAGGACCCTGCTTGGAGATTTTCACTGGGCAGACTTATGCAATATAACTTTAAAAAGTTGAGATGGCATATATTTTTAATAATTCATTTGTAATGTATGTGAGGCATTTATGCTCAAATTTAAAATTTTTGAATGTTTGATTATTTTTTCTATAAGAGAGACAAAATTACCTAGTAGATGGGAAGCTTTATTGCAGAATTTGATTTGAGTTCCACAAATGACAATAAAATAGTAGAAGTTCCTTTTCTATAACTTTAAGCATTATTATATACTTCCAGGGTCTAAACATAATGGCAGGTCTAACAAGAAACAGGTTTATGGTCTTAAAAAAAAGTACCATTTTATCTTCATAATATTTGTTTTCCTAAGAAATAGTTATTGTATTGCACTCCAATTTACTAAATCCGTGTTACATCATACATATAGTTTCATGGACCAATTGCAATTTTTAATATGATTCTTAAAAATTATTCACAAAGGTGCCTTAACCACTATAAGACCTCACTTTTTCATTTGTAAAACTATGATTCTTTCCTTAAAAGGAAATTATATTTGTAAATCATCTGATGATGAAAGAATCTGTATAAAATTTGTGAGTTATTCCTTATAGGGAAAAACACCAACACAGTATACTAATGCATATATATGGAATTTAGAAAGATGGTAATGATAACCCTGTATGCAAGACAGCAAAAGAGACACAGATGTATAGAAAAGTCTTTTGGACTCTGTGGGAGAGGGTGAGGGTGGGATGATTTGGGAGAATGGCATTGAAACACGTATAATATCATATGTGAAATGAATCGCCAGTCCACGTTCAATGCATGATACAGGATGCTTGGGGCTGGTGCACTGGGATGACCCAGAGAGATGGTATGGGGAGGGAGATGAGGGGGGAGGGGTTCAGAATGGGGAACACGTGTATACCCATGGCAGATTCATGTTGATGTATGGCAAAACCAATACAATATTGTAAAGTAATTAGCCTCCAATTAAAATAAATTTATATATATATAAAGACTAACCTGATATGCTTAAAAAAAGGAAGCAAATGGACTAGAAAAGAACTATTTCAGGATTCCAAATAAATGCATTTGGATACTCTGAGGGGAAAAGAAAAAAAGAAAGATGGATGATTGACTAAATACACAGAAGCTAGAGAAATGGAATAACATCTTTTAAATGCTAAAAGGATGTCAGTTAACAATTATTTACCTAATGAAAATATCTACTACAATTAAAATGAAGTAAAAATGGCTTTAGACAAATTACAAGGTTATTCTTCACTAGCAGACATGCCTGAACTGAAGTCTTTTTTAGAATGAAGGGAATTTGCCCAATTGGAAAATTTGATATTTAATAAGAAAACAAAGAACACAGAAAAGGATAAACATGTGGATAAATATAACAGTGAAAGTCATAAATCAGTTGTATCAATAATTATATAAATATTGATGGAATAAACTGCAAAATGCAAAAAATGTCAGCTTGGACTTAAAAGTAAGACCCAGTAATACAATTTATGACTGGGTCTTGTTTTATAAGCTGCCTGACATTAAGCCATTAAAAATAGGGATGCAGAGGACTTTCCCTGGTGGTGCAGTTGATAAGAATCCACCTGCCAATGCAGAGGACATTGATCCCTGATCAGCTCCACGTGCTATGGAGAAACTAATCCTGTGCGCCACCACTACTGAAGCCTGAACACTCTAAGGCCTGTGAACTGCAATTAATGAGACCCTGTGTTGCAGCTACTAAAGCCCGCGCACCTGCAGCCTGTTCTCTGCAACAAGAGAGAAACCACTGCAGTGAGAAGCGTGGGCTAGAGCTAGAGAGTAGCTCCCACTTCCTCAACTAAAGAGAGCCCACCTGCAGCAACGAAGACCACAAAATAAAAATAAATAAATACAGCAAAAAATATAAATAAATACATAAATAATAAGGATGCAGAGAGGTTGGAAATAAAACAACTGAAATCCTATCATAAAACAGATAAATTTAGCTAAAATTAGTAATAGATAAAGTAGACTTCAAGTCAATGGATATTACCAGAAATAAAGAAAAAAATTTGGAGAGTTTCCATGACTAGATATTAAAATTTATTCTGAAGTCACAGTAGTTAAGACAGTGTGGTATTAGTGTAAGAATAAACAAGTAGATCAACAGAACAGATTACAATGCTAACCTACAAGTACAGAATCACTTAATTTTTTACAAAGGTGCCAATATAATTTAAAAGGGAAAAAAATCCTTAGAATATTGATGTTGGGAGCACCATACAATGAATATTTATAAAACCAAAAACTTCTATGACCACCGCATGCTGTACATGAAAATTAATTTGTGACATAGATCTAAACTTGAATGCTAAATGACTAGAAGAAAACATAAAGGCAAAAATTTATGACTGTAAAGAAGGCAAAGATTATTTAATCAGGATACAGAAAGCACTAACCAAAAATATTTTTACATAGATAGTACAGAGATTTTAGCAAAATTAAATTTTCTTTTTATCAGTAGACATAAGTAAGTCACAGACTTAGAAATAATATTTACGGTATATACATCTAAAAAGTACTGATATGAAGTAACTAAAGACTGGCTTGTAATGAATAATAACTTGTGACTAATAAGTGATAAACAGTCCAATTAAAATACATAATGTAGATGAATCTGCATTTTACAACAGAAAACATTTGAATGGTCAGTAAATATATATAAGGTGATTAGATCATTCATCATCAGGGAAATGAAAATTTTTTTTCTTAATTTTATTTTTACTTTATTCTACTTTACAATACTGTATTGGTTTTGCCATACATTGACATGGATCAGCCACAGGTGTACACGAGCTCCCAATCCTGAAACCCCCTCCCACCTCCCAGCCCATATCATCTCTCCCCCAAGCATCCAGTATCCTATATTGAACATAGGCTGGCACTTCAAGGGAAATGAAAATTAAACTCTAATTAGATCTCTTCATATTTATAAGAATAAAACAATTTTACTAAAAATAAAAGATATACAAAATCAAGTATGGTCAGTATACCTTATACATTGCAGGGAGTGTGTAAAATGATGCTACCACCTTGGATAAATTTTTTGCTGTTTCTTGTAAAATTTTAAAAGGCATTGCCCAAAGAAAGGCAATGCCAAACAATGCTCAAACTACCACACAATTGCACTCATCTCACATGCTAGCAAAGTAATGCTCAACATTCTCCAAGCCAGGCTTCAGCAATATATGAACGGTGAACTTTCAGATGTTCAAGCTTGATTTAGAAATGACAGAGGAACCAGAGATCAAATTGCCAACATCCACTGGATCATTGTAAAAAGCAAAAGAGCTCCAGAAAAACATCTACTTTTGCTTTATTGACTATGCCAAAGCCTTTGACTGTGTGGGTCACAGCAAACTGTGGAAAGTGCTTCGAGAGATGGGAATACCAGACCACCTGACCTGCCTCTTAAGAAATCTGTATGTAGGTCAGAAGGCAACAGTAAGAACTGGACATGGCACAACAGACTGGTTCCAAATAGGAAAAGGAATACGTCAAGGCTGTATATTGTCACCCTGCTTATTTAACTTATATGCAGAATACATCATTAAAACACTGGGCTGGATGAAGTACAAGCTGGAATCAAGATTGCCGGGAGAAATATCAATAACCTCAGATATGTAGATGACACCACCCTTATGGCAGAAAGTAAAGAGGAACTAAAGAGCCTCTTGATGAAAGTGAAAGAGGAGAGTGAAAAAGTTGGCTTAAAGCTCAACATTCAGAAAGCAAAGATCATGGTATCTGGTCCCATCACTTGGTGGCAAATAGATGGGTAAACAGTGGAAACACTGGCTGACTTTATTTTGGAGGACTCCAAGATCACTGCAGATGGTGATTGTAGCCATGAAATTAAAAGATGCTAGCTCCTTGGTAGAAAATCTATGACCAACCTAGACAGCATATTAAAAAGCAGAGACTACTTTGCTAACAGGTCCGTCTAGTCAAAGCTATGGTTTTTCCGATAGTCATGTATGGATGGGAGAGTTGGGCTGTGAATAAAGCTGAGCGCCAAAGAATTGATGGTTTTGAACTGTGGTGTTGGAGAAGACTCTTGAGAGTCCCTTGGACTGCAAGATCCAACCAGTCCACCCTAAAGGAGATCAGTTTAGGGTGTTCATTAGAAGGACTGATGTTGAAGCTGAAACCCCAATACTTTGGCTACCTGATACAAAGAGCTGACTCTTTTGAAAAGACCCTGATGATGGGAAAGATTGAGGGCAGGAGCAGAAGGGGACAACAGAGGATGAGATGGTTGGATGGCATCACCCACTCAATGGATATGACTTTAGGTGAACTTTGGGAGTTGATGATGGACAGGGAGGCCTGGCGTGTTGCAGTTCATGGGGTCGCAAAGAGTTGGACATGACTGAGTGACTGAACTGTAAAGTTTAAACATACACATACCCTTGATTTGTTAGTTCTCTTTGTGACTCAGATGGTAAACCATCTGCCTACAATGCCTACACTGCAGGAGACCCAGGTTCAATCCCTGTGTTGGGAAGATCTCCTGGAGAAGGAAATGGCAACCCACTCCAGTAGTCTTGCCCAGAAAATCCCATGGATGGTGGAACCTGGTAGGCTACAGTCCATGGGGTCACAAAGAGGGGAACCAGACTGAGCGACTGAGCGACTTCACTTTCACCTTTTGACACTGCAAGTGTACATCTAGGTATATCCCACCCCATCCCCCAAATTAGTTCACAAGCTCACAAAAAGTTTTGTATAAGAAGAATGCTCATATTAATTTTGTTCCAGTAGAGCATCAGGCAAAGCATGGAAGTTGAGAATATAATGATTTCAGTAGAAGGGGTGATTAAATTGGTGCTAGAGGTAAAGAACCCTCCTGACAATGCAGGAGATGGAGGAGATGCAGGTTGGATCTTTGGTTCAGGAAGATCCCCTGGAGGAGGGCATGGCAACCCACTCCAGTATTCTTGCCCAGAGAATCCCATGGACAGAGGAGCCTATTGGGCTAAAGTCCATGGGGTCACATAGAGTTGGACATGACTGAAGTAACTTAGCATGCCATCTGAGAGAGAAGCGCCCTTGGAACTGAAGTTTTGTCCACCTTTGGCCTGACAGTGGAGCCATTGCCTTTAACAATGTGAACTTCAAGTACAGCTCAGATGGCCCTCTGGTATTGAATGATCTGAGAGCAAGCACTGACTCAAGAGAAAAGGTTGGCATTGTGGGAAGAACAGGGACTGGAAAAAGTTCCCTCATCCCTGCCTCTTTTAGATAGTTAGACACACGGTGGTACAGTTTTGGTTGATAACAATTCAACAACTTAAATTGGACTTCACAATTTAAGGAAGAAAATGTCAGATTACAAACAACCCAGAAAATACTGGAAACAACCCAAAAGTTCATCAACAGGAAATGTGAAAACAAACTGTTCATTTCATATAATGAAACACTATGGGAGTAGTGAAAGTAGTAATAAGCCACAAACACACTCCATCACATTAGCAAATCTTTAAAATATTATTTGTATGAAAGAAGCTAAACACAGAGAATATATACCATATGAATTCATTAAGAAAAATTATTGGAGTATCAGTTCAGTTTGGTCGCTCAGTTGTGTCCGATTCTTTGCAACCCCATGGACTGCAGCGTGCCAGGCTTTCCTGTCCATCACCAACTCTCGGAGCTTACTCAAGCTCATGTCCATTGAGTCGGTGATGCCATCCAACCATCTCATCTTCTGTTATCCCCTTTTCTTCCCACCCTCAATCTTTCCCAGCATCAGAGTATTTTCAAATGAGTTCTTTGCATCAGGTGGCCAAAGTATTGGAGCTTCAGCTTCAGCATCAGTCCTTCCAGTGAATGCTCAGGACTGATTTTCTTGAGGATGGACTTGTTGGATATCCTTGCAGTCCAAGAGAGTCTTAAGAGTCTACTCCAACACCACAGTTCAAAGGCATCAATTCTTTGGCAGTCAGCTTTGTTTATTAGTCAAATTTTTACATCCATACATGACTACTGGAAAACCATAGTTTTGACTAGATGTACCTTTGTTGGCAAAGTAATGTCTCTGCTTTTTAATATACTGTCTAGATTGGTCATAATTTTTCTCCCAAGAAGCAAGGTGCTTTCAATTTCATGGCTGCAGTCACCATCTGCAGTGGGTTTGGATCCCCCTCACCAAAATGAAGTCTGTCACTGTTTCCACTGTTTGCTCATCTATTTGCCATGAAGTGATGGGACCAGATGCCGTGATTTCCATTTTCTGAACGCTGAGCTTTAAGCCAACTTTTTCACTCTCCTCTTTCACTTTCATCAAGAGGCTCTTTAGTTCTTTGCTTTCTGCCATAAGGGTGCTGTCATCTGCATATCTGAGGTTATTGATATTTCTCCTGGCAGTCTTGATTCCAGCTGTGCTTCATCCGGTCCACCATTTCTCATGATGTACTCTGCATATAAGTTAAATAAACAGGGTGTCAATATATAGCCTTGACTATATATTGCACTGTCAAGGATTTGAAACGTATTTGGAACCCGTGTGTTGCTCCATGTCCAGTTCTAACTGTTGCTTCTTGACTTGCATACAGATTTCTCAGAGGCGTAGTTATTTATAAAGTTGTGTTGGTTTCAGGTGTACAGTAAAATGAGTCAGTTATGTATATACCTACATCCACTCTTTTTTAGATTGTTTTCCCATATAGGTCATTACAGAGTAATGACTAGAGTTTCCTGTGCTATACAGCAAGTCCTTATTAGTTATCTATTTTAGATTATAGTGGTATGCATATGTCTTCTCTAGTGGCGCAGATGGTAAAGCGTCTGTCTACAATGCGGGAGACCTGGGTTCGATCCCTGGGCTGGGAAGATCCCTTGGAGAAGGAAATGGCAATCCACTCCAGGACTATTGCCTGGAAAATCCCATGGAGAGGAGCCTGGTAGATTACAGTCCATGGGGTCGCAAAGAGTCGAACACCACTGAGAGCCTTCACTCACTAGTATGCCTGTGTCACTCTCAATTTCCCAATTTATCCCCCCACCAAACCTTTCACCAGTGGTAACCATAAATTTGTTTTCTGCACCTGTGACTCTTTTCTGTTTTGTAAATAAGTTCATTTGCATCCTTTTATTTTGTAGATTCCACATTTAAACAATATCCTATATTTGTCTCTCTCCATCTGACTTCACTCAGTATGATAATCTCTAGGACCATCATGTTGCTGAAAATGGCATTATTTCATTCTTTTTCATGGCTGAGTAATATTCTATTATATATGTATACCACATCTTCGTTACCCACTCCTTTGTTCTTTTCAGTCTTTGTTACCCAGATGTTAGCTATTTTAGCCTTGTTCTCTAATTTTGTCTATTTTTCCTTGTTTTCTATTTCTTTGTCATTTTGTTTCCTTTTTTCAGTTCAGTTCAGTTCAGTTCAGTTCTGTTGCTCAGTCATGTCCGACTTTTTGCGACCCCATGAATCTCAGCACGCCAGGCCTCCCTATCCATCACCAACTCCCAGGGCTCACTCAGACTCATGTCCATCGAGTCAGTGATGCCATCCAGCCATCTCATCCTCTGTCATCCCCTTCTCCTCCTGCCCCAATCCCTCCCGGCATCAGAGTCTTTTTCAATGAGTCAACTCTTCGCATGAGGTGGCCAAAGTACTGGAGTTTCAGCTTTAGCATCATTCCTTCCAAAGAAATCCCAGGGCTGATCTCTTTCAGGATGGACTGGTTGGTTCACAGTCCAACTCTCACATCCATACATGACTGCATTTTTAGCCTTTCTACTAAATTTTCCATTTCAGGATATTTATATTTATTTTAAAAAAACTTTTATGCCTCTGAATGTTTTTTTTAACCCATCCCTTTCTTGTTGCATGGTTGTAACATGTTTTCTTGTTTATTAATGATAGACTTTGAAATTTTGTTCATCTGTAATGTCAGTTTCTTAAAAATTACTTTGTTTGAAACTATGTTGAAGACTTAGATTTCTGGTGTCTTTGGTATTACTCTCATAATTAAAAGCTTGGGGCAAAAATGGTAATTGGAAACTCTGAAAATACAGGTAGAAATTACTCACTGGCTTCTCTAGAATGATCTGAATGGGATTTTTGCTGGAGAACCCTGGTATCCCAATACTTTAAGATTTTCCTAAGACTGTGGATTTCTAAGACAGTTTTCTTTTATAATACAAATTACTTTTTGGAATGCAAAGCTCAGTGCTCTGGTGGTCAAGGGGGAAAACAGGTTATGTGTCTCAACTTTCGACCTTTAATCCAGTTAATATGAGTCATTCAGTCCTTTACTTCTCCAGAAAAGAATTCTTCAGTATTCAGCCAGTACTGAGGAAGGGTAGCTATCAGATTATGAAGAGGAAAGTGTGTGCGGGGAAACCCTAATCTGTCACACATCTTTCACCAAGTCCTCGTTATTTTAACCTCGAAACCCTTGGGTTTCCGTGGTGGCTCAGATCGTAAAGAATCTGCCTGCAGTGCAGGAGGCCAGGATTTGATCCCTGGGTCAGGAAGATCCCCTGGAGAAGGGCGTGGCAACACACTAGAGTATTCTTCCGCGGAGGATTCCATGCATGCAGACTCCTGGCAGGTCACAATCCATAGGGTTGCAAAGAGTTGGCATGTCTGAGTGACTAACGTTTCCACTATAAATTTCAGAAAAACCGGTTGTTACAAATGTTGAACCTTTTGAGGATTCCTCTTTGTAAACTAAAACCTAAGTCTTAGATTTTGCTACTGTTTATTTTAGATTAGGCATTCTAACTCCCATCTATTTTTCTGGGTTCCAAAAATTTGTTGCTGTTGTTACCACTCTTGTTTGTCTTGTGATTTTTTGTCTTTAAAATATGCAGTTAGAGTGAGGTTTTTGAAGGCAGAGAATTGAATTGTTTATTCAGTTCAGTTCAGTTGTTCAGTCGTGTCCAACTCTTTGCGACCCCATGACTCCCAGCACGCCAGGCCTCCCTGTCCATCACCAACTCCCGGAATTCACTCAATAATGTCAGTTTCTTAAAAATTACTTTGTTTGAAACTATGTTGAAGACTTAGATTTCTGGTGTCTTTGGTATTACTCTCATAATTAAAAGCTTGGGGTAAAAATGGTAATTGGAAACTCTGAAAATACAGGTAGAAATTACTCACTGGCTTCTCTAGAATGATCTGAATGGGATTTTTGCTGGAGAACCCTGGTATCCCAATACTTTAAGATTTTCCTAAGACTGTGGATTTCTAAGACAGTTTTCTTTTATAATACAAATTACTTTTTGGAATGCAAAGCTCAGTGCTCTGGTGGTCAAGGGGGAAAACAGGTTATGTGTCTCAACTTTCGACCTTTAATCCAGTTAATATGAGTCATTCAGTCCTTTACTTCTCCAGAAAAGAATTCTTCAGTATTCAGCCAGTACTGAGGAAGGGTAGCTATCAGATTATGAAGAGGAAAGTGTGTGCGGGGAAACCCTAATCTGTCACACATCTTTCACCAAGTCCTCGTTATTTTAACCTCGAAACCCTTGGGTTTCCGTGGTGGCTCAGATCGTAAAGAATCTGCCTGCAGTGCAGGAGGCCAGGATTTGATCCCTGGGTCAGGAAGATCCCCTGGAGAAGGGCGTGGCAACACACTAGAGTATTCTTCCGCGGAGGATTCCATGCATGCAGACTCCTGGCAGGTCACAATCCATAGGGTTGCAAAGAGTTGGCATGTCTGAGTGACTAACGTTTCCACTATAAATTTCAGAAAAACCGGTTGTTACAAATGTTGAACCTTTTGAGGATTCCTCTTTGTAAACTAAAACCTAAGTCTTAGATTTTGCTACTGTTTATTTTAGATTAGGCATTCTAACTCCCATCTATTTTTCTGGGTTCCAAAAATTTGTTGCTGTTGTTACCACTCTTGTTTGTCTTGTGATTTTTTGTCTTTAAAATATGCAGTTAGAGTGAGGTTTTTGAAGGCAGAGAATTGATTGTTTATTCAGTTCAGTTCAGTTGTTCAGTCGTGTCCAACTCTTTGCGACCCCATGACTCCCAGCACGCCAGGCCTCCCTGTCCATCACCAACTCCCGGAATTCACTCAGACTCACAGCCATCAAGTCAGTGATGCCATCCAGCCATCTCATCCCTCTGTCGTCCCCTTCTCCTCCTGCCCCCAATCCCTCCCAGCATCAGAGTCTTTTCCAGTGAGTCAACTGTTTGCATGAGGTGGCCAAAGTACTGGAGTTTCAGCTTTAGCATCATTCCTTCCAAAGAAATCTCAGGGCTGATCTCCTTCAGAATGGACTGGTTGGATCTCCTTGCAGTCCAAGGGACTCTCAAGAGTCTTCTCCAACACCACAGTTCAAAAGCATCAATTCTTTGGCGCTCAGCCTTCTTCACAGTCCAACTCTCACATCCATACATGACCACTGGAAAAACCATAGCCTTGACTAGATGGACCTTTGTTGGCAAAGTAATGTCTCTGCTTTTCAGCATGCTATCTAGGTTGGCCATAACTTTCCTTCCAAGGAATTGTTTATTAAATGTACTCGTTTAATTCAAGTCTTCTCCAACACCACAGTTCAAAAGCATCAATTCTTTGGCGCTCAGCCTTCTTCACAGTCCAACTCTCACATCCATACATGACCACTGGAAAAACCATAGCCTTGACTAGATGGACCTTTGTTGGCAAAGTAATGTCTCTGCTTTTCAGCATGCTATCTAGGTTGGCCATAACTTTCCTTCCAAGGAATTGTTTATTAAATGTACTCGTTTAATTCAAAGACTTTTTCTTAATTGACTTTAGAGGGTAAGAAATGAAGTCTTGTCCTGCAATTTATAAGAGTACTTATTACTGTGACAACTTAAATATGCAAAATTAGAATGTATTTAATAAGCTTCCCATAATTATTTTAAGCATTAATTATTTTTATGAATGCAGAATGTTTTCATGACAACAAGCAATTATCTTTGACAATAAAATTTAAATGTATTAATGACTACTAGTTATTCTAGTGTGTTTGGTGATTAGCAGTTATTTAGAATTTAGTCTCAGTAAATTCACACTGTACATATTCCTTTTATGCATTTTCCAGACTGCTCTCCTAATTGATTACTAGCTTCATAAGAAAAGTTTATCACAACTCTAAACTCTAGAACCTACAGTGTCTTGTATGTCTTATAAGAGCCGTAACTCTCTGTTGTGTGCATTTAAGAGAAGGCAAACCGACAGGACTGAAGTACATCATACTCTGATGGCCTGTATTTCAGTTTAACAAGTGATAGGTGGATCCAGAGGATCCATGTAACAGTTTTAAAGCTAGTGAAATTTTATAAAACCTTAAAAGAATGTATTCGTGTGTGTGTGTAGTTCTTATTAGAATAATGCCACTGATTATCATCTGTGCACTTAGGCAAAATGAAAGCTTCCTGGCACTGTGTATGACAGTCAGTTCTGCACTTCAGTTTTTCCAGTTGTTGTGCCAAAACTACTTTAAAATGGTACCTCAGCCTAGTATTGCTTAAATGTTCCTTGGACCTTACTTGGTAAAAGATAAGTTTATGTTTTCAAAACTCTCCTGCGATTTATGTTTTTAGTTCAGTTTAATAAATATGGATGTTTTAACTTTGCATGATTCTGACCAGAATAGTGTTAAAACCCGAGGACTTTTGGTTTTACAAACGAAATCAAAACAAAGAAGGAAGAAACTGACTTTACTATTCAAATAGTTTTGTATAACTTTTAGGAATTAGACTTGAGATCAGTCAGTCTATGTTTGAGAAAAGTTTTCAGCTAACTTTTGCAAGGCACTATTTAAAACTTCTTTTCAAAATAATTTAGATGGATATTGTAACTGTGTGTTGCAACCCAATCTTGTAACTATGTTTTTTTTTCTTCATTAAACCTAATTTGTATTGTCTGAATAAATAACTCCCAGAAGAATTCCCTCACTCAAAGGGAGGTCTGAAAATTATAATAAGTTACCAGCTTTTCTCACTAATTTGGAATAAGATTAGTTGGATTTATAAATGATGGAATAAGTTGTTTTATCTAATGTTTGTTGTTCCTCAGAATAGTGTATCCCTTCTAAAAGAGCAAGTTATTGATCTTTTCCTGAGAACTGTAGATATAAGAAGGAGTTGAGAGTAGTGTTAATAATTATGGTGTTGTTCATTTGAAAACAGCTAAAATGAGTGAGAATCGAGGCTAAGTTTCTTCTTTCGTTGCCACATGAGAGTCAAAGAAAGTAAGAGTAGTGAACGTTCGAATACTTACTATGTGTCAGACCCATTTTTATAAGCTGTATGGTATTAGCTCATCTTCAGAGCAGCTCTGTAAAGTAAATACAATTATTATCATCCACATTTCATAGAAGAACAAATAGAGGCAAGTCACGGGGCTGATAAATTATAAAACTGGGCTTTGCATCCAGACAGTCTGGTTCTGGAGTCCATAAGCTTAACTACCACTCTAAATTGTTGCTACTAAAAGAGAATTCTGCAGAAAAATATGAAATTGCTCTCCAATAAAAGAAGAAAAAAACGTGGAGATAAAAGAACATAGCCAAACCAAGTGATTCAAGGTCATGGGGCTCTGATTAATTGACATGGATCAATATAATTGTGAGATTTTAACTTATTTGGCCTATATAGAGAAAAGAGTAAAATAAAGATGACTAAAGGGGCTTCCCGGATGGCTCAGTGGATAAAGAATCTGCCTGCAACACAGGAGACTCAGGTTCAATCCCTGGGTCAGGAAGATCCATCTGAATGAAGAAATGGCAACCCACTTCAATATTGTTGCCTGGAGAGTTCCATGGACAGAGGAGTCTGGCCGGCTACAGTGCAAAGGGTTGCAAAAAGTCAGACACAATTGAGCGACTAAGCATGCAGGAAATAAATCTGTCATATTAAAATCAGGAAGAAGTACAGCATAGCTTGTAAATTCAGTGATTTTTCTTCCCAGTTACTTATTCGACTGACGTTATTGTGATTCCAAAGGGAGGCTGGAGTGAGAGCCTCAGTGCCGCGTGTCTGTGTCACTGGGGCACTTTGCTGTGCACCTGGAACAGGCACAGCACTGTTAGTCAGCTATACATCACAGTGAGATAAATAACCTACTGAAAAAAGTTTTGAGGTGCTAATTTGACATTCAGTGATCAATGCTAAGTAAGCTGTTGGATAAATGCAACTTAAGCTCAGAAGTTTGGGCTGAAAATACAAATTGGAGATCGTTAAGCCCTAATGATATTTAAAGTCATGAAATTGCTTGGTTTTATCTAGGAAGAGGATAGACAGAGAGACAGAAATGTCGTATTAGGGTGAGAGGAGAAGGCAATAAAGGAGCCTGGGAAAGAGCGGTCCATAGAACAGGAGGAAATGCAGGAATGTGTGATGCAGGAAAGCCAGGAAAGAAAGAGTGGTAGAATGTGCCTAAGCCTGCTGAGGATTAGACTATGCGCAAGAGATGTTTCACTGGGTTTGGCAGTGTGGAAGGCACTGATGAAGTTAGCAGAAGTAGTTTCAGTGGACTGTGGACAGGGAAGCTAGATTGAGACGGATGGAAAAATTAAGAGGAAGCAAGCACGGGTAAACTAATATAAGGAGAGGCTTAGTAGACTAATTCTACTATGCTTCTTAAAATTATTCTCATGTCCAACTCTATGAGACCCCCATGGACTGTAGCCTGTCAGGCTCCTCTGTCCATTGACTTCTCCAAGCAAGAACACTGGAGTGAATAGCCATTCCCTTCTTTAGGGGATTTTCCTCACCCAAGGATCAAACCCGGGTCTCCTGCTTTGCAGGCAGACTCTTTCCTATCTGAGCCCTGACCAAGGAGGCCCTCATCAGGCAAAGCCCAGTTTTAATCACTGCCCTCCTCAACTCTTTGGAACCGTCATTCACATGATTCTATCATCTTTTCTCATTATTTGTTTACCTCTTATTTATCCTTCTACCTCATCTTTCCCTTTAAAATTCCAGTACTGTACCTTAGGGAATTCATTTTCTGTGGTTAAAAGTCTTCAGCCATATCTTTCAGTGTTATCTCTGCTTGCTTACTTTATCTTTGCCTTGATTGGGGACACTGACTCCCCTCACATACCATACAGGCCAGAAGTGGGAGCATTATCCTTGTTGACTATTGCCATTTTCAGGCAGTACCCCTGTTCTTCTGAGTTTTCCCGAAGAGTTGGATGGACTTTTAGTTACCTTAAAAGTAGCAGGGCTCTCAGAGAGTCTTGTGCATAGTATTCCTTGTACTGCATATTCCATTTTATGTAAGACTTCAGCAACCATGGATTTTGGTAACCATAGCCCAGGGATATTGAAGGGCAACTATAGTTTGATTCTGTTAAAACGCTTGCCTGTATTTGGTTTTTTGTTTGTTTGTTTGTTTTTGTTTTTTCCTCTAGAACCCTTTCTTGGGACCAGAATATAACTCAAAGAAACATTGTTCCATATCTGGAACACTATATCTGATATATCTATCAGAGAGTAAGGATTTTGATTATGAAGTTTTCAGCTTTACGTCCTCTGAGTGTTATACCTGAAAAACAAGTAACTAACATAGTTCTTCTAAATATTAAATACCAAAATAGTCATTTGAGAAGGATAATGTGAAATATGTGGATGCTAAGGATACTTGGGAGCTAATGTAGTACACGAAAGTAGATGAAAACTATTATAATTTTTATTGTAAAAATATTTCATATACTTATTTTATTTTCATTTCTAGATTCCAATGTATTGGCAAAGCAATAGTTTTCTCTGCATTTATGATTTGGTTTGTCTTCATGAAATGTTTATCTCTTTCTAACTCAACTTTTAACCCTAAGAGACATTTGAGCCCAAGGAAAATTATCCCTTTGGCACAAGAATTTTTCACTTTGAATGAATCATTATTCAGTTTTGGTTAAAAGAATTTTATTAAAAAGATTAAGTACCCCCCAAAATGTATAATCTGCAATTTTAGAAAAAAAATTTAATAATCAAACATTCTCTTTTCATAAGCCCATAATTAAACCCATGGTCACCATAATTTCTAAATTTCTTAGATGTCATTCATCCATCATCTCAAATCTCTAAAATAGATTCTTGGTAAGAATAATTGATATATTGAATCATGACCAGTTTTATTATATAGCATAACAGCTTGGAAATGAATCTATCTTCAGGATTTTTTTTAACCTATGTATATACCCAAATATGGCTTCCCAGGTAGCACAATGGTAAAGAATCTCCCTGCCAATGGAGGAGACACGAGAGACGTGGATTCAGTCCCTTGGTTGGAAAGATCCCATGGAGAAGGAAGTGGTAACCTGTTCCACTATTCTTTCATGGAAAATTCCATAGAGGAAGCTGGTCAACTACAGTCCATGGAGTCACAAAGAATCAAGCATGACGAGCGACTGAGCATGTACACATGCAAAACCTAATATAGAAAACAAACCTCTGGATAGCAGAAAGTGAACTAGCAATATGGTCTCGAGAGGCCCTCACTATCAGTTCTCAGTCCTGTCTTGTGAAAAAAATCTTCTAAGCTAAAACCTTCTCTTCTTTGTGAATGTAATGTGGTTTTTCTTATAGAAAGTGATCACATATTCCAAGAGTCTAATTTAATATATTTGATTGTCTATTTCACTTCTCTGAGTATAAGCCAGAGACTCAGTTCTTTGGCTGGATCTCCTCAAACGAATGGGGTTTTGCTAATAGCTCAGTCAGTAAAGAATCTTTCTGCAATGCAGGAGACCTGGGTTCAGTTCTTGGGTTGGGAAGATATGCTGGAGAAGGAAATGGTAACCCACTCCAGTATTCTCACCTGGAGAATCCCATGGACAGAGGAGCCTGGCAGGCTACAGTTTATGGCATCACAAAGAGTCAGACACGACTTAGCCACTGAATTACCACCACATACCTCAAACTGATGATGCCACCATTAAAACAACAATACTTACAAAATGTGAAATCTGTGGTTACGTAGACTCTAAACTTCCCTGTTACAATCAGCTGGCCAATGTATTGGAGCTTCAGCTTCAGCATCAGTCCTTTCAATGAATATTCAGGACTATTTCCTTTAGGATGGACTGATTAGATCTCCTTGCAGTCCAAGGAACTCTCAAAAGTCTTCTCCAACACCACAGTTCAAAAGCATCAATTCTTTGACACTCAGCTTTCTTTATAGCCCAACTCTCAACATCCATACATGACTAGTGGAAAAACCATAGCTTTGACTAGATGGACCTTTGTCGACAAAGTAATGTCTCTGCTTTTTAATATGCTGTCTAGGTTGGTCATAGCTTTCCTTCCAAGGAGTAAGTGTCTTTTTATTTTATGGCTGCAGTCACCATCTGCAGTGATTTTGGGACCCCTCCCAAACTAAAGTCTGACACTGTTTCTGTTGTTTCCCCATCTATTTGCCATGAAGTGATGGGACTAGATACCATGATCTTAGTTTTCTGAATGTTGAGTTTTAAGCCAACTTTTTCATTCTCCTCTTTCAGTTTCATCAAGAGGGTCTTTAGTTCTTCTTCACTTTCTGCCCTAAGGGTGGTTTCATCTGCATATCTGAGGTTATTGATATTTCTCCCTGCAGTCTTGATTCTGATTCCAGCTTGTGCTTTATCCAGCCTGACTCACTGGAAAAGGCCCTGATGCTGGGAAAGACTGAAGCCAGGAGGAGATGCTTGGATGGCATCACTGACTCAATGGACATTAGTCTGAGCAAGATCCGGGAGTTGGTGATGAACAGGAAAGCCTAATGTGCTACAGTCCATGGGGTCACAAAGAGTCAGACACGATTGAGCAACTGAGCGGAACTGAGCTGATAATGGCATGTATCCACCATTGTAGTAGTATCATACAAAGTATTTTCACTACCCCCAAAATCCTTTGTGCTCTGCCTCCCCAAAACACTGGCAACCACTGATCTTTTAGCCATCTCCATAGTTTTACCTTTTCCAGAATTTGAGTAGTTGGAATCATATGGTGTATAGGTAGCCCTTTCATATTGGCTTATTTCACCTAGTAATATGTGCTTAAGGTTTCTTCGTGTCTTTTCATGGATTGATAACTCATTTTTAGCTCTGAATAATACTCCATTGTCTATTTACACCACAGTGTATTTATCCATTCACTTTCTAAAAGACAACTTGAATGCTTTCAAATTTTGGCATCTACAAATTAAGTTGATATAAGCTTCCATGTTCAGATTTTCATGTGGACATAGATATCAACATCTGAGTAAATATCAAGGGTTGTGATTAACTGGATTATATTGTAAGAGTATGGTTTGTTTTGTATGAAATTGCCAGACCGTCTTCCAAAGTGGCAATATCATCTTGCATTCCCATTTGCAGTGTGTGAATTTGGGTTGCTCTACATCCTCCCCAGCTTTTGTTGTCAGTATTTTGGATTCTGGCCATTCTAATAGATGTATATTGGTATCTCTTTGTTTTAATTCTCTGTAAAATTAAGTTGATATAAGCTTCCATGTTCAGATTTTCATGTGGACATAGATATCAACATCTGAGTAAATATCAAGGGTTGTGATTAACTGGATTATATTGTAAGAGTATGGTTTGTTTTGTATGAAATTGCCAGACCGTCTTCCAAAGTGGCAATATCATCTTGCATTCCCATTTGCAGTGTGTGAATTTGGGTTGCTCTACATCCTCCCCAGCTTTTGTTGTCAGTATTTTGGATTCTGGCCATTCTAATAGATGTATATTGGTATCTCTTTGTTTTAATTCTCAGTTCCCTAATGATATATGATGTTGAACATCTTTTCATATGTTTACTTGCTATCTGTATATCTTCTTTAGTGAGGTGTCTCTTAAGACCTTTTGCCCGTTTTTAAACATGAGATTATTGATTTTCTTTTTGAGCTTTAAGAATTCTTGTAAATGTTGGATGATAGTCCTTTATCAGATAGGCCTTTTGTAAGTATTTCTTCCCAATCTGTTGGTTATCTTCTCTCTCTTTTGACATTGTCTTTTGCAAAGCAGAATTTTCTTTTTAATTGGAGGATAATTATTTGACAGTGTTGTGTTGGTTTCTGCCATGCAACAAATCAAATCAGCCTTAAATATGACCAACCTAGATAGTATATTCAAAACAGAGACATTACTTTGCCGACTAAGGTCCATCTAGTCAAGGCTATGGTTTTTCCTGTGGTCATGTATGGATGTGAGAGTTGGACTGTGAAGAAGACTGAGCGCTGAAGAATTGATGCTTTTGAGCTGTGGTGTTGGAGAAGACTCTTGAGAGTCCCTTGGACTGCAAGGA
>SJYC01095569.1:0-12244 GCA_006408675.1 Madoqua kirkii
ACTAAGGTCTATCTACTCAAGGCTATAGTTTTTCCAGTGGTCACGTATGGATGTGAGAGTTGGACTGTGAAGAAGGCTGAGCGCTGAAGAATTGATGCTTTTGAACTGTGGTGTTGGAGAAGACTCTTGAGAGTCCCTTGGACTGCAAGGAGATCCAACCAGTCCATTCTGAAGGAGATCAGCCCTGAGATTTCTTTGGAAGGAATGCTGCTGAAGCTGAAACTCCAGTACTTTGGCCACCTCATGGGAAGAGTTGACTCATTGGAAAAGACTCTGATGCTGGGAAGGACTGTGGGCAGGAGGAGAAGGGGACACCCGAGGATGAGATGGTTGGATGGCATCACGGACTCTATGGGCATGAGTTTGAGTGAACTCCGGGAGATGGTGATGGACAAGGAGGCCTGGCGTGCTGGGATTCATGGGGTGGCAAAGAGTCAGACACGACTGAGCAACTGAACTGAACTTAGTGTCTGATTCTTATAGACCCCATGGACTGTAGCCCATCAGGCTCTTCTGTCTGTAGGATTTTCCAAGAATACTGGAGTGGGTTACCATTTCCTTCTCCAGACCCAGGGATTGAACCCACGTCTCTTGTGTCTCCTGCACTGGAAAGTGTGTTCTTTACCATCTGAGCTAGGAAAGAACCCCTTAAGCAAATGGGCTTAACCAATTTCCCATACTGTATACTGTAAGTTAAGTTGCATGCTGTAAGATTTCATTTGTATGACATTACATAAATGACAAAATTGTAGAAATGGAGGACACATCAGTGGTTGTCATAAGTTAGGAAATGAGCAGGAAGATGTGACTACAAAGGGGCAGGATGAGGAAGTTCTTTTGTGGGAAAGAAATCCTGAGTTTTGATTGTGGCAGTGGTTATATGAACCTATGTTGTTGCCATTCAGTCACTAAGTCATTTCGATTCCTGTGACCCCCATGGACTGTAGCACACCAGGCTTCCCTGTCCTTCACTGTCTCCTGGATTTGGCTCAAAGTCATGTCTATTGAGCTGGTGATGTTATCTAAACATCTCATCCTCTCTGCTCTTTTCTCCTTTTGCTTTCAATCTTTCCCAGCATCAGGGTCTTATCCAATGACTTGTCTCTTCACATCAGGTGGCCAAAGTATTAGAGCTTCAGCTCTGAATCTATACATGTAATTAAATGGGCTTCACTGGTGGTTCAGTGGTAAGGAATCCATCTGCTAGTGCAGGAGCTGCAGGAGGCTAGAGTTCGATCCCTGGGTTGGGAAGACCCCTTGGAGGAAGACATGGCAAACCACTCCAGTGCTCCTGCCTGGAGAATCTCACATATAGAGGAGCCTGGTGGGCTAGAGTCCATAGAGTCGCAAAGAGTTCGCCTTGACTGAGTGACTGAACATGCACGCACTACACAAAGACATACAAAAATTGAGGGCATGCACACACAAAAAAAATGGTGAAACCTGAATAAGTTCTGTAGTCAATTGTATTAATGGTGCCAGACAATTTCTTGGTTTTGATAATGTTCTATAATTATAGGAGATATCGCCACTGAAGGAAGCTAGATGGTGGTTACATAGGACCTCGACATACTCATTTTGCAATTTCTTCTAAGTCTATAATCATATCAAAATAAAAAAGCTTTAAAAATAACACTACTTATAAAATCATAAGGGATATGATTAAAACAGGGCTCAGAGGAAATATTCATATCCTTAAGCAATTAATACTCAACAAAGAAATTATGAAAACAACTAAATTGTGAATTTAATAGTTAGAAAAAGCAATAAAATAAGCATAAAAATAATAGGAAGAAGGAATTGATAAAGCAAAAAGCAGACATTACTGGCACTGAAGATAGAAAAAGAACAAACTTGAGTGTTGGATTTTTAAAATTAAAATATAGAAACCACTGTGAAGTGAAGTGAAAGTCCCTCAGTCATATCTGACTCTTTGTGACCCCGTACAGTCCATGGAATTCTCCAGGCCAGAATACTAGTGTGGGTAACTGTTCCCTTCTCCAGGGGATCTTCCCAACCCAGGGATCAAACCCATGTCTCCCACATGGAGGCAGATTCTTTACCAGTTAAGCTACCAGAGAAGACAAGAATTCTGGAGTGGGTAGCCTATTCCTTCTCCAGCAGATCTTCCTGACACAGGAATTGAACCAGGGTCTCCTGCAGCAGACAGATTCTTTACCAGCTGAGCTACTAGGGAAGCTCCAGAGAAACCACTAACCAACCAAATTTTTTAAAAAATAAGACACCATAGTACACAAAATTAAAATTGGAATGAAGAAATAGCCACTGATACAAGGAAATAAAAGTAAGTAATTTCAAGGAGATCCAATCAGTCCATTCTAAAGATCAGCCCTGGGTGTTTTTTGGAAGGAGTGATGCTAAAGTGGAAACTCCAGTACTTTGGCCACTTCATGTGAAGAGTTGACTCATTGGAAAAGATTCTGATACTGGGAGGGATTGGGGGCAGGAGGAAAAGGGGACGACAGAGGATGAGATGGCTGGATGGCATCACCGACTCGATGGACATGAATTTGAAGGAACTCCGGGAGATGATGATGAACAGGGAGGCCTGGCATGCTATGATTCATGGGGTTGCAAAGAGTCGGACACGACTGAGTGACTGAACTGAACTGAACTGAATTTCAAGAAATGGGAGCTTTTCAAGTAAAATATTTTTCAAAAATCAAAACTGGCCTTAGGATAGACAGAAGATCTAAAGAGATCTTTAAATTACTTAGTTGAAACTGAATAAGTTGTCAAAGAACTACCCTTCCTCACAAAAGCACCAGACCCATAAGGTTTCAAAGGCAAATGCTACTAAATCCTAAAGGAATAAATAACACCGCTTTGTTTATTTTTCTTTCAAATTTTCATGGTATTTTTATGAATGTACTTATTCCTTTTTTCCTTTGTACTCTCATTCTCTGTATATCATAAGCTACCATTTTAGTAAGTATAGTATTGGCATATTTTTGCAAGATATGCTTTGTTTTGTGATACTGTATTTTTTTTTTAATTTATGTAAGTGGTATTTTGTTATATACGGCTTGTGCTTCTGAAATTGTGAGAAGTTCAAAAACAGTCCCCTAGATTTTCTTTCAAAAATATTACAGTTTTACTATTCACATTGGGGTCTTTAATTCACCTAGAATGCAGGTTTGCATGGGCTATCAGGGAGATATACGGTTTTATTTTTCGCTGTATATTGAATCGGTTTGCTCACTCTTTGGCCCTTTCCCACTGATATGCGGTGTCCGTTCTATGGCATACTGACTTCCTGTACACACAGGGCTCTTTCTCTTAGTTCTCTATTCTGCTCCTTCTGTCTGCGTGTACTTGTGGTAACACTATAGTGCATTTATTACTTTAGCATTGTAGTATCTATCTCTTAGCATTGTTAGCACAAATCCCTATCTTTCAATCTTCTTAGACTAAGCTATTCATAGGCCTTTATTCCTCAATATAAATTTCAGAGCAATTTTATCATGTTCCCCCACCAAAAATTTCCACCTAGAATTTTGTTTGGGTATACACCGGATTTATAGATGAATTTGTGGGAGAATAGAGGCCTTCAGTGGGGAAGGCAATGGCACCCCACTCCAGTACTCTTGCCTGGAAAATCCCATAGACAGAGTCAGACACAACTGAGCGACTTCACTTTCACTTTTCACTTTCATGCATTGGAGAAGGAAATGACAACCCACTCCAGTGTTCTTGCCTGAAGAATCCCAGGGTCAGGGGAGCCTGGTGGGCTGCCGTCTATGGGGTCACACAGAGTCGGACACAACTGAAGCGACGCAGCAGCAGCAGAAGCCTTCAGAATGCTAAATTATCTAATCCAAGAGTATAACACATCTCCACTTTTATTTAATTATCTATGTGACCTTTAATTGAGGCTTTTAAGATTTCTCCAAAGAGATTGTGTATGTTTTCATTTTTCTTTCATTTTTCATTTTTCCCATATTCTTTGTAGATTTCTTACCCTTGAAAATAATTTATCCTTTTTTATTATATTTTCTAGTAAATTATGGCTGACATAAAGCAATGCTATTGATTTTTGTTGTTTCCTCTTATATCTGACCAGGTTTCTGAAGTCTTTTATCAGTTCTAACAGATTGTGTGCTGATACTGACTTTTCCTGGGTAAATGATTATATCACCCAAATAATGACAGTTCTAAGTCTTCCAATCCCTTTACTGCTTATATAAAGCAGTCAAGAGCAGAGAAAAAAGGAAGAAAAGCTTCTAAATTCATTTTACGAACTAGTGCAGTATTTATACCCAAAGCAGACAAGATAGTCTAAACAGAAAACTACATATTAGCCTAATTCATAAATATCTGTGTAGACATCCTAAATAAAAATAACCAAAATGTACTTTAAAAGAACAAGTCACCAGGAAAAATGGTGTTAATTCCTAGAGTGCAAGGAAGATTAAATGTTATTCACCATGTTAACATGTCAAAGGAGAAATTTATATGACCATCCTTTTGGATATGGAACATCCATTTCTAACCTAAAAATAAAAGTTTAGTAAAATAAACATGGATGACTGACTTAGGTTAAAAACTGATCAGTCCTATTGGCAAGACATTAAAAACATTTCTATTAAAAACTCAAGAATAAGCTATAGATACCACTAATATTTTCCTCGAAGGATTAGATATTGCTGTCAGACAATCAAAATGAATAAAGGTGTAAATTGGAGTCATGTCCAACTCTTTGTGACCCCATGGGCTATAGCCCACTAGGCTCCTCTGTCTGTGAAATTTTCCAGGCAAGAATATTGTAATGGGTTGCCATTTTAGGGGATCTTCCCAACCCAGGGATTGAACTGTGCCTCTTGCATCTCCTGCAATGGCAGGTGGATTCTTTACCACTAGCACCACATATAGATGATATTATATTCAAGAAAATACAAGAATACAAGTAAATCAGCTGAACAACTATTACAGATGATAAGAGAATTCAAAAAGGCCACAAAATATGCTCATAAATAGCTTTTCTATATATGAACAAGAATTAGAAAATACAGAGGGAAAAAAATATTCCAATTACAATGGTAACAACTGACAAAATGTTTAGAAGTAATTACCAAAAATGAGAAAGATATATTTACAACAAACTTTAAACTCAGTCTTCATATAAAATAAGATTTGAATTAATGAAAAGCTCTACCCTGTTAATAAATTAAAATGTCTGCACAAAACTTTCAGTTTAAAAATTTGGATTGAATATACAGATTTATCACTGTTTTTTTTTTTTTAATTTCACTTAAGTGACAAAGTGAACTTCTCTTCTTTAAAGAAGAAGAGATCATGACCTTCATACAAGGTATATACTTGGCAGAGATTTTATTTAACTTCTTAATTAATGAAGGAACCAGTAAGATGCTACATTTCTTACAATCGAGGCTTTAACTTACAGATTTATATTCCCCACCTAACAGAATCTATTCATTTTTGCTACATTCAGGAGTCATTTGCATAGTTACAGACTGGAAACATTTGCACTATTATTATTTTTTTAAGATTTTTTGATGTAGATCATTTTTAGAGTTTTTTTAAAAATCGAATTTATTACAACATTGCTTCCGTTTTATGTTTTTGGGTTTGGGGCCACAAAGCATGTGGGATCTTAACTTTCCGACCAGGGATCAAACCCTCACCCCCTGCATTAGAAGGCAAAGTCTTAATCAGTCTTAACCAGGGAAGTTCCTGCATTGTTCTTAGTTCTAACTTCTATCCCTGAAGTGTTGGAAAATAGCCTAGTCAAAGACAACCAAGGATAATTTGGATGGCTAGGCTAGACAGGACACTTAATAATATTGCTTGCCCATTTCAAAGACCTTTACAATTTTCTTGATACTCTCCCCTACTTGTAATCATAATAATCTGAAGAAAGATTATTCCTGATGACAAATAACAGTCTTCTCATAATGTTTGACCTGATTATTTACATAGGTGCTGGAGGAGTGTTCATATAGGTCTCTAAAATCAAAGACAACCAAGGATAATTTGGATGGCTAGGCTAGACAGGACACTTAATAATATTGCTTGCCCATTTCAAAGACCTTTACAATTTTCTTGATACTCTCCCCTACTTGTAATCATAATAATCTGAAGAAAGATTATTCCTGATGACAAATAACAGTCTTCTCATAATGTTTGACCTGATTATTTACATAGGTGCTGGAGGAGTGTTCATATAGGTCTCTAAATTTGCTGTGTAGTACCTAGAGTAGCCTGCCAAGAAAGAGACACAGATTCAGTCTCTGCATTGGGAAGATTCCCCTGGAGAAGGAAATGGCAACCCACTCCAGTATTCTTGCCTAGGAAATTCCATGAACAGAAGAGCCTAGTGGGCTACAGTCCATGGGGTCACAAAGAGTCAGACATGACTTAGCAACTAAAGAACAACCAACAATATCTAGAGCAAAACAAGTTTGAACAATTACAAGATTATCTTTTATGTGAAAGTCTTCATAAGGCAACTCAGATGAACTTTTAAAAACATCTATGATTTGCCATCCCATGGCTAAGAAACTCTCTACTAGATTTTACTTGCAAAGTTCAATGACTCTCTTTTCTCAAGGTTCCTAAAATAACTTGGGTTTCTTCCCACAAAGGAAGTCACCTTCCTTACTACCTGTGAGTCTGGACCCTGTAAACAAAGCACTCAGACCTGTTTTCCTGGGAGGCCGTAATAGGCAATGTCTCTTTAAGTACTACCAGACTTTGTTCCTTAAGAATGACTTGTCATGCCTGATTAAAAGAGCATTGTACTCAAATATAATACTGCAGGAGGACCTTGGATGTTTAATCAATTTGCTTAATTATGTGCTCATGTAAAGAAAGAGTCTTATTAAACTTACACAAATAACTGTATTGCCATGAAAAGGAGACTCAGAAAGTTTCTGAATTAGTTGGTAAATTAGATATCACTTTTAAATATTTCATTTTAGTTTAAAAAAGCAGTGTCTACCAAATTGCTACAGGCTACAGGAAGCATGAGAAGACACAGAAAGATAGATCTGGAAAAATTCAAATGACATCAACAATATTCCAAACAAATAACCACAATAAAATGTTGCACATCAGCTCATCCAGTTCTACATAATTAATTCTTGTTCCACTGGGTCTTGGGTTAGTAGTCTCATGAAGCCATCTGTTTCCCAGTGAAAAGAGTTCTGGAAATCCCAGATCACTCCACTGATATGGTCTGAAAGCTGCCTAAGTGATTCCAGCTCAGATGCTTCTATCCAAGACTTGGTATTTTGAAAGGTCAATATTTTGAAGTACCTGTTTTCACAAGGTCTGAGATTTTCCTTGTTTGTTGAAGACACAAACTCTGGCCTGTTGCTTATAAAAGAGACTTCAGCGAGAGTTAGAGCAAAACACAAGCTATTTATAAAAGACAAAGTTATAGATTTTTTTGTCATTGAAAAATCTCAAGTATAGAAGCACTGATGAGAGTTTGTAACAAACAAAAGAATAATACAGCTGGGACTTCCCTGATGGTCCAGTGGCTAAGACTCCATGCTCCCAATGTAGGGGACCTGGTTCAATCCCAGGTCAGGCAATTAGAGCCCACGTGCTGCAACTAAAGATCCTGCATGCTGCAACTAAGGCCCAGTGCAGCCAAATACAGAAATAAATATTCTTAAGAAAAGAATAATACAACTGACAAGGATATTTGGATGTTTGGTTGGTGGCATGCAAAACAAAGATAATAAACCCATTCTCCAAGAAAACATTTTAAGTAAATATATCTTAGCTCAATGATAAAGTCTATTTTCTAAGAGGCTAGTGAATGCTGCATCTGATTTATAAAATTGGATTTTATAGGGGAAAATATCTTGAGAGATGACACACGATAGTCCTTTGATATACTATATATAATGTTCTTGGACTGTTGAGTAAAGAGATTTCATAAACTTAAAAGGGCTAGACACCTATATAGCTGTAAATCTTCAAGATTACGTCTGATGTGCATTGAGAACAACTGGCTTAAACATTACTCAGTTTAAAGTCTTTTAAAAAAGACAAAAGACTGGCAATCAATATGCTAAGTAATAATTGAAATATATTATTGCTCAATATTATCAGGTATTGATAACACTACCAAGATTCAGATAAATAGGGGGAAATTCAACAGAGCAATTTTATAAGACCTTCAATCAGTGTTTCCCTTGAAATTAAAACATACAGAAAGTGAGGCATTGAAAAATCTCCTGGAGCATCCCATAAAGCATAACATTTCTGAAATGCTTTTATTAATAATACCTTACCTATAAAATTTAACTCAGGGAGGGGTGAGCATCTCTTCTGATTTAACTTTTCCACACAATTCTCCAAATCCAATTATTTCTAGCATCCCTTTTTATAAGGTAAAAGGACAAAATTTTGTGAGTTTCTTCTAGGAATCCTATGGGAAATCTCAAAGGCTGCTCTAGGTTTGTAAGATATCTGGCAATTTTTATTATCTTCTATTTTTCAGGCCTGATTTTTAAAAGGTAGAAATCAAGAGCTGTCAAAGGAGATTTGGACACTTGATTAAAACATAATAATGAGTACCTGAGAAACAATACTAGGTTGCTTATGAATCAAAGGAACAATAAAACATTTTAAAATAAACAAGAACCTTAACACTTTCATAATTGAGGAATCTTTTTCTTTCTCCTCTTTTTTTGTAGTTAAGAGTATAAAGTCAACATATAGCATGTAAAATTATTCAAGTTAATCACAGAATCTGTGCTTTCTAGGTAGATTATACAGAGACTATATAAAGTAGCCAGTCATCCTGATTTCCCCAAGACCATCCTGGTTTTAGCACAGAAAAGTGGGGGTTTCTCCAGAAACCCTACTGTCCCAGGCCAATCAGAATAGTGGGTCACCCCAGAAAGAATAACCATTCAAACTGCAGATGAAAACATTAATCGGAAAACCAATGGAGCAAATCCATCAAGACTGAGAATTTTGCAAACATTTTAACACATTTTGTAGCTTGTGAGATTTAGTATTATAAATCAAGACAAGTAAAATTTACTTGTTTGATTCAGGACAAATCCAAATTTTATCTTTTATTATGCCCTTTTATATTCACTAAGCCTGATTACTTCTAGCATCTTTTTTATTCTAACACAGATCTCAAAAGGTCCACATGTTCAAAACTAATTTCATAATAGTATTTAAAGGCTATTTCAGTTAGCATGCTATGCATTCATCACTGCTATCTTCAAGTGGATAAATGAATATCTTAAGTCTTTCTCAGTTTTGCTTTTTAATAAATATATAACTAGCTATAAACACATAAATAAAAGTGTTTTGTGCCCTCAATAGGCACAAAGTGGTTTAAAAACAAAAATCCCAAGAACCACTGCTTATAGAAAAGCAAAACCGTACTCTCAGTCATATTTCTGTCGTCATTGCAGTTGTAACCATTCATATTAATTATAACTTTTCACTGAAGTAATTAACTTCTGTTTCACAGAGAAAATAATTGAGTGTTCTGTCATACTGAACCATTTTAGCAGATTAGCAAAGTTTATAATACATTTTTTCCAGTCACATGCATTCCTGTGTGGCAAAAATAAGCACATTCATTAACTTGACTCATGTCTATAGCTTCTCTTACAGCACATACAAATATGCAAAATTATGCTTTGTAATCTGTGTGTTAGTGTTTCAGGCTCTTAGAAAGTACCTAGATATCCATCAATTACATAATTTAATTTAATATTAACTTGAAATTTTAAGTTACCGAGAGATCCTGGCAATGATCTTAAAGCTGACATTCTACAGAACACAATTACTGCTGAAATTGTTTATCAGAATCATGATTAGATGGAGCTGGACATAAATTTACATTTTCCATCCTTGAACATTATGGAGGAGTCATGTGAGCTAATTCAGTCAACAAACCTGTAATCATTTGGGGAAAATATACCCAATTTGAAATAAAGTGAAAGTGAAGTCACTCAGTCATGTCCAATTCTTTGCAACCTCGTGGACTGTAGCCTACCAGGCTCCTCTGTTCGTTGGATTTTTCAGGCAATAGTACTGGAGTGGATTGCCATTTCCTTCTCCAGGGGATCTTCCCAACCCAGGGATTGAACCCAGGTCTCTGCATTGTAGACAGACGCTTTACCGTCTGAGCCACCAGGGAAGTCATAAGTGTTTGCTAAATTACAGCTGACACTTGAACAGTGGGAGGGTTAGAAACACCCACCCTCCATGCAACTGAAAATCCCCATATGACTTCACAGTCAGCCCTTCCTGTCCACAGTTCAGTATCTGCAGAGTCAACTGTGGATCCTGAAATGAAAAAACTTATTTAGCAAAAAGTCTGTGTATAACTGGACCACTCAGCTCAAACACATGTTGTTCAAGGATCAACCAGATACTTAACAGTGATAACTCAGAGAAAAAGACAAAGTTGTTTTTATTAATGCACATTAGTAAACTGACCTTGTTTGCCAAACATTTACTTTAAGTATGTGAATTTGGATTCTTAAAAAGGTTCTGAGTGAGCTGCACAAACAGCAATTTTAGCACATTTAAAGTGTTAGAAGTTTAATTATCCTATTTTTCAGGACTTTATATCAGCACTTATTTATTCCATAAACCAATCAGAACAAGCATCTTTCATTTAAAAGACTTTATAGTCTAATTAATTTATACCCTCCAGAAACAGGAAAATATACACAAGCACATTGAGAGGTAAAGTTCTTTCTAAATTATAGACGGAGAGCTTAGAGCTTCAGTTTTATGACTTGTCACACAGGTTAAATGACACAGACATGAAATTAAAGAAACTTTTTTGTAACATTTTATTTATCAAAAACAACTGCCTTCTTTCTTAGTGGGCATGAATTTTTTTAACTAATTTGTATTCAAACACATGAGAAAACAAATAAATAGCCAGATTCTCTGTTATCTTGACCCAGCAGAAAATAGATATCCATCATTCATCTACAGAAATCACCAAATGGTCAGACCATTACGCCAAATTCCCAGTCATTGCTATTGGCAATAAGGTATAATTTATGGGCTCAAGGTTAAACAAAACCAAAATACAAAATTAATTGAGAGGGAAAAATACCTGAGAGAATACAGAGCTGGAAAGATTAAAATTCTATTGACATTTGGGATTCACCTCTAGGAGCCAAAAGGAAATATGCTCTGGCTGAAGCTGTCCATGAAGGATATCTGGGCACAGAGCCTGGGTGACTCTGTCAAGGTGAATCGATCGTGTGTCTGAGCAGCAACCCAAAATCGTTAAAATACGGTTTTTTAAAAAGATGAAATCATAGCTCTCATATAAATATAAAATGAACACTTAACACATTAATTAATGAGGCAACCAATAAGATATTGCAATTGGCCCAAATGAGGATTTAACTTACAGAGCTATGTAATCTCTACTGGACTGTTATATATATGTGTGTATGTGTATAAAATATACGTATTTATACTAGACCATTCAGGTATGACATAAGTCAAATCCCTTATAACTATACAGTGGAAATAAGAAATAGACTTAAGGGACTAGATATGATAGACAGAATGTCGGATGAACTATGGATGGAAGTACATGACATTGTACAGGAGACAGGAATCAAGAACATCCCCAAGAAAAAGAAATGCAAAAAAGCAAAATGGCTGTCTAAGAAGGCACTACAAATAGCTGTGAAAAGAAGGGAAGCAAAAATCAAAGGAGAAAAGGAAAGATATAAGCATCTGAATGCAGAGTTCCAAAGAATAGCAAGAAGAGATAAGAAAATCTTCCTCAGAGATCAGTGCAAAGAAATAGAGGAAAACAAAAGAATGGGAAAGACTAGAGATCTCTTCAAGAAAATTAGAGATACCAAGGGAACATTTCATGCAAAGATGGGCTCGATAAAAGACAGAAATGGTATGGACCTAACAAAAGCAGAAGATATTAAGAAGAGGTGGCAAGAAAACATAGAAGAACTGTGCAAAAAAGATCTTCATGACCCAAATAGTGACGATGATGTGATCACTGACCTAGAGCCAGACATCCTGGAATGTGAAGTCAAGCGGGCCTTAGGAAGCATCACTATGAACAAAGCTACTGGAGGTGATGGAATTCCAGTGGAGCTATTTCAAATCCTGAAAGATGATGCTGTGAAAGTGCTACACTCAATATGCCAGCAAATTTGGAAAACTCAGCAGTGGCCACAGGACTGGAAAAGGTCAGTTTTCATTCCAATCCCAAAGAAAG
>SJYC01095570.1:0-41123 GCA_006408675.1 Madoqua kirkii
ACAGTTCTTCTATGTTTTCTTGCCACCTCTTCTTAATATCTTCTGCTTTTGTTAGGTCCATACCATTTCTGTCTTTTATCGAGCCCATCTTTGCATGAAATGTTCCCTTGGTATCTCTAATTTTCTTGAAGAGATCTCTAGTCTTTCCCATTCTTTTGTTTTCCTCTATTTCTTTGCACTGATCTCTGAGGAAGATTTTCTTATCTCTTCTTGCTATTCTTTGGAACTCTGCATTCAGATGCTTATATCTTTCCTTTTCTCCTTTGATTTTTGCTTCCCTTCTTTTCACAGCTATTTGTAGTGCCTTCTTAGACAGCCATTTTGCTTTTTTGCATTTCTTTTCCATGGGGATGGTCTTGATCTCTGTCTCCTGTACAATGTCACAGACCTCATTGCATAGTTCATCAGGCACTCTATCTATCAGATCTAGGCCCTTATATCTATTTCTCACTTCCAGTGTAAAATCATAAGGGATTTGCTTTAGGTCATGCAATATTATGTAAGTTTCAGATGTACAACACAATGATTCACAATTTTTAAAGGTTATACTTCATTTATAGTTATTATTAAATATTGGCTGTATTCTCTGTGCTTACATCATTGTAACTTGTTTTATACATAGTAGTATAGTAGACCTCTTGATAGAGTACATCTTAATTCCCTACCCTTATCTTGCCCGTCCCTCTTCCCTCTCCCCACTGATAATTCTAGTTTGTTCTCTATTTCTTTTCTATTACTTTATTAGTTTGCTTCATTTTTTAGGCTCCAGATGTAAGTGATATCATATATATTTTTATTTTTCTGACTTATTTTACTAAACATAATACTCTCCAAATAGCATAATTTCACTCTTTTTGATGGCTATGTAATATTCCATTGTGTATGTACAAAGCACATCTTTTTTCATTCATCTGTTGATGGACATTTAAGTTGCTTACATATCTTGGCAATTATAAATAAGATTTCTGTAAATATTGGAGTGCATATATCTTTATGAGTTAGTGATTTGGGTTGTTTTGGATATGTATCCATAAATGGAACTGCTGGGTCATATGGAAAGCTTATCCATTTATTATAAGCTTGTAGTGCTTCAATTTTTGTAATATCTGCTTGCACTCTTTTCAAAAATGTAGAAAAATTTTTTCAAAAAGTTGTAAAGAAAAGTAAGAGCAACTAAGAGAAATAATTATAATAGTTGCACAGTAAGATTAATTTCCTTAATATATAAGAAGCTCTTTAAATCAATAAACAAGACTAACAGCACAATTCAAATGAACAAAGAGCATGAAAAAGAAGCTCATAGAGTAAGAAAAATGGTTCACAAAAATTTGAAACTATATACAACTGTACTTATAGGAATCCATTTTAAAACAAGAAGACACTCTTTTTTTTAATTGGAGGATACTTTACAATATTGTATTGGTTTTGCCATACATCAACATGTATCTGTCACAGGTATACACATGTTCCTCATCCTGAACCCCCTTCCCTTCACCCTCCCCTTTTTTAAACCTATCTGACAAAGATTTTTTAAATTATTTTCTCATACATGGTGTTGCCAAGAATGTGATGAGATAAGATCTCTCATAAATTGGAAATCCTACTTGAAAACCACTTTGACATTTTCCTTAATGTGTATAAAACCATATGTACACAATAGATCAGAATAGCACAGTTTGTCATTACGAGTAATGCTAAGAATCCAAATGACCTTCAGCTCAGGCCCAGCTAAATTAAGTATGGTACTTGCAACCAATAGGATACTATACAATGGTCAGGAAGAATGAAAAAAATTCTCTCTGTATTGATACAGAAAGTTTGCCAAGATAAGTAAAAAGGAAACCGTAGATCCAAGTTTGTATACTTTCCTTTTTGGATAAACAGGCAAGAGGGAGAAAACATTTCATATTTGGCTTTATACATATAAAGAAATTCTGAAGAGATACACAAGCAATTGATACAGATGGTTTTGTGTTTGGCAGTAGCAGCAGTGGGACCTGAACATAGGCGAATAAGCATTTTCATTGTGTTTTATGTGTTTCCATACAATCTGAATTTCTAACCATGTGAGTATGTTACCTGTTCAAAACTGCAATAACATATGAATAAATAAGTAAATAAGAATGAAGTAGATCATGTATGCTGATTTAGAAAGATTTCCAAGATATATTAAATGGAAACTTCAGGCAGTCCTTAGGACTGGTGGAAGTAAAGCTCAGTGGAAGAAGTTTCCATCAGATGTGACTTTCAAAGACAATCCAGGATTCTTGGAGAGGAAGGAACAGCCCCCTTGGGAAGAGGTGGTCTGGGATGACCTCTGCCAGCTCCTTACCTCCTCCTGACTATTGGTAAGAGGATGAGAAGTGTGGATGACAAGAGAATTGCAATTGGGCCCCTTCCTGGGCTAGAGCAATTTGATCCTGATATGAGGGTTTGTGACTTCCTGCTCTCTAGCCTGCTTTCTGGGAGCAAAGTTGGAGAAGCACAATTCACATAAAGCTAAAGCCAGACACAGCGCTGCCTGGTGGCTGAAGGAAGTCTCAGATCTCCTTCTCCCTGTGTCTCCAGGTGAAGACAAATTCAACGGCTTCTACCCCACCTGAGTAAACAAAAATTTACTCAGGGCCTCGTGGGGATCTGAGTCTTGAGTCCCACCTTTGGCAGCAGGGGGCATAGACTTACCTGGTCTCCATAATCTCATGGGAGCATCTGGCTGGGAAACTTACAAACTGATTCACATCCATGGCTGAGGTGGGCAGTCTGCTCAGCCAAGAGGCAGTGCAACCAGGCACTCCTCACCAGCCCAGCGTTGGTCCAAACGCAGTCACGTGCTCCCATGTGGCTTCCTTGAGGCCACTGTGGGCACAGGGTGGCCATGGCCATTACTATACTTATTCCTGAGGTTTGGCTCTCCTGAGCCCAGGGGCCAGTGCCTACAGAAAGTGCTTTTCTTACACCACCATAAAAGGCTGGTGTAGGGACTTCCCTGGTGGTCCAGGAGACATGGATTCGATTCCTGGTCCAGGAAGATTCCAAATGACACAGAGCAACTGAGCCTGTGCTCCACAGCTACTGAGTTCACAGTCTAGAGCTGAAGAGCCACAACTACTGAGCCCATGTGCCTTAGCTACTAAAACCTGTGTGCCCTAGAGCTCACGCTCCACAACAAGAAAAGCCACCACAATGAGAAGCTCGCACACCGCAATGAAGAGTCGTCTCCACTCACCACAACTAGAGAAAGCCTGCGTGCAACCAGCTCAGCCAAAACTTAAAAAAAAAAAAAAAGAATCCCTGGTGAGGGAGCTACGATCCCACATGCCTCGGAGCAGCTTAGCCCACGCACCACAACAAAGACCCCATGCCTGCAACTAAGAGCCAACACAGCCAAATAAGCATTTACAACAACAACAAAAACTGGTGCTTTTTTCTGGCTCAAAATCTTTGGCTACCCTCTGCTCTCTTTTCACACATGCATGCGTGCATACTAAGTCCCATCAGTCGTGTCCGACTCTTTGTGACCCCATGGACTGTAGCCTGCCAGGCTCCTCTGCCCATGGGATTCTTCAGGCAAAACTACTGGAGTGGGCTGACCTCACTGGAATTCATACTTGCTTGCTTTTTTCCTAGCTCCCCCATGTTTTAATGTATATAATATACTGTGTCAATGGTTCTCCCACTTTGGCAGGTATCAGAATCAGGCCTGGGGAGGAAATAGGCACACAGGAGCTCAGCATCCTTAAAGTGGCATAGGCCTGCCCTCTGTGTTTTTACCAAGTTCACCAAGTGATTCCTATAGGACCAAAGCTGGAGAATGTCTGCACTAAAGTTTTCAGCCATCCAATTTAATCTTCAGTACTGCTTTGGGCTGTAATTACTATGTTCCTCAATTAGAAAATAAGATCCAATAGGCCAGATATAAAAGTGTCTGAATTCAAGTCCACCATCTTCTTACTAGCTGTGTGACCTTTGGGAAGGTATCAAACCTCTCTGAGCCTCATCTTCATCATCCTTATAGTAACATCCCCCTATCTAAAAGGGTTGCTAAGAGAGTTAAAAGAAATAAGCCAGGGCAAATTCTCAGCACTCACAAGGTCATAACTTTTTGTAATCAAGGGTCAAGCCACTTATTGGACTCAAAACACTATGTAATAAAAGTTTTTGAATTGGAACATCTTCATTGATTTTAACACATCAAATGGCATTTGATAAATGGTAGGAGAGTATATGGACCAATACATTATTGATAAACTCACCAATGCTTTCGTTTAATTTAAAGTCTTAAAAAGAAAGATTGTTAGTACTCATAACTCCATTGGTAGTCAAAGTCTTTCTGCTCTTCCTTCCACAGAAAATTGGGTCATCTGCTGCAGAAAGTCCCTCTCCTATTCACACACAAGACAAGCAGTTTTCACTCCATGAACATTTGTTTATTTCTCATCTGCCATTTCTTAGACAGTGAGAATGTGGTGGTAAATAAAATAGAAAATGCCTCTTCATCTCAGGGAGACAGACAGTAAATAAACAGATTTTACCTAATTTGGGAAATGTGAGACATTCCTTCAGTCTGGTGGAAGGAAAGGTTAGTAGGAGGAAGTTTCGATTGGTTGTGAAGCCAATGGCAATCCAAAAATCCTTGGAAGAAAGGCAGGAACAGCCCCCTTGGGAAGAGGTGGTCTGGGGTGACCCCTACCACCTCAGGATGTCCTCTGGAAGAGCAGCTTAGCCCACGCACCACAACAAAGACCCCATGCCTGCAACTAAGAGCCAACACAGCCAAATAAGCATTTACAACAACAACAAAAACTGGTGCTTTTTTCTGGCTCAAAATCTTTGGCTACCCTCTGCTCTCTTTTCACACATGCATGCGTGCATACTAAGTCCCATCAGTCGTGTCCGACTCTTTGTGACCCCATGGACTGTAGCCTGCCAGGCTCCTCTGCCCATGGGATTCTTCAGGCAAAACTACTGGAGTGGGCTGACCTCACTGGAATTCATACTTGCTTGCTTTTTTCCTAGCTCCCCCATGTTTTAATGTATATAATATACTGTGTCAATGGTTCTCCCACTTTGGCAGGTATCAGAATCAGGCCTGGGGAGGAAATAGGCACACAGGAGCTCAGCATCCTTAAAGTGGCATGAGGCCTGCCCTCTGTGTTTTTACCAAGTTCACCAAGTGATTCCTATAGGACCAAAGCTGGAGAATGTCTGCACTAAAGTTTTCAGCCATCCAATTTAATCTTCAGTACTGCTTTGGGCTGTAATTACTATGTTCCTCAATTAGAAAATAAGATCCAATAGGCCAGATATAAAAGTGTCTGAATTCAAGTCCACCATCTTCTTACTAGCTGTGTGACCTTTGGGAAGGTATCAAACCTCTCTGAGCCTCATCTTCATCATCCTTATAGTAACATCCCCCTATCTAAAAGGGTTGCTAAGAGAGTTAAAAGAAATAAGCCAGGGCAAATTCTCAGCACTCACAAGGTCATAACTTTTTGTAATCAAGGGTCAAGCCACTTATTGGACTCAAAACACTATGTAATAAAAGTTTTTGAATTGGAACATCTTCATTGATTTTAACACATCAAATGGCATTTGATAAATGGTAGGAGAGTATATGGACCAATACATTATTGATAAACTCACCAATGCTTTCGTTTAATTTAAAGTCTTAAAAAGAAAGATTGTTAGTACTCATAACTCCACTGGTAGTCAAAGTCTTTCTGCTCTTCCTTCCACAGAAAATTGGGTCATCTGCTGCAGAAAGTCCCTCTCCTATTCACACACAAGACAAGCAGTTTTCACTCCATGAACATTTGTTTATTTCTCATCTGCCATTTCTTAGACAGTGAGAATGTGGTGGTAAATAAAATAGAAAATGCCTCTTCATCTCAGGGAGACAGACAGTAAATAAACAGATTTTACCTAATTTGGGAAATGTGAGACATTCCTTCAGTCTGGTGGAAGGAAAGGTTAGTAGGAGGAAGTTTCGATTGGTTGTGAAGCCAATGGCAATCCAAAAATCCTTGGAAGAAAGGCAGGAACAGCCCCCTTGGGAAGAGGTGGTCTGGGGTGACCCCTACCACCTCAGGATGTCCTCTGGACAGTTGGTAAGCTGGAAGGAGAGACAGAGGACAGAGAATTGAAAATGGGCCCCTTCCTGGGCCAGAGCAATTTGATCCCTGTGGCCCTGGGAGGGATGAAGTTTTGTGATCTCCTGCTCTCCTGGCCTGCCTTCTGGGAGCAAAAGTGGAGAAGAAGTACAGTTTGCATAAAACTAAAGCAAGACCCCCATGTGTCTCAAATGGTAAAGAGTCTCCTGCATTGTAGGCAGGAGACTAACACTTTCAAAGCCAGGCCCAGTACTGCTGGTGGCTGGAGAAAGTCCCATGACCCCTTACTCCTGAGTCTTCAGGTGAAGACAAGTCTGAGGGAAAGTCTAATGCCCATAATAGGCACATTTTGCTGAATGAAAGAAGCAAGTCGAAAGGGTGTTGCTCAACAGAAAGGGGAGGAGAGGAAAGGACTCCGCAGAGAAGCTCAGTGAACACCCAGTTGGTGACATTTGTCTTCAAAGGGCACACCTTTTCGCCTTATGAGGAGGAGAGAGGGTGGAGCTGGGCAGGCCTGGGCTGGAGGGGCTTCCTGGCTTTCTGGAGCCAGCCTGGAGCCCAGCTGCCTTCAATCAGATGCTCTGAAGGACTTCAGGTAAAGACCTGGGGATCTTTGCTGTGTGTGCTCTTAGCTGAATAATTTATCTCAGATTCAGACTTCTTGAGAGGTCCACATCTTCACTTTTTAGTGTGATCTCAAGAACGTTTCTTTCAACTTAGAAAGATTCATTTATAACTGATGAGTTTTCCTAGTCTTCAGAGTCATCTGAAGGATTCTGCAAAAAGTCAGGTAAACAAATTCAGTAGTGGAGACACCCAGGCATCTGAGAAGATGGAACATCCAAGTATGTGATTTGTTAGTATGGATGGAGGCTTAAGGGGCCCTGTGCTGTGCTTAATTGATCAGTCGTGTCTGATTCTTTGCAACCCCATGGACTGCAGCCTGCCAGACTCTTCTGTCCATGGGAATTCTCCAGGCAAGAATATTGGAGTGGGTTGCCATGCCCTCCTCCAGGAAGGGGCCCTAAGACTGAAGAACTTTTGAAGCTGGAGCTCTGCTGCCAATTCTAAGATGAGTGCATGTGTGTTAGTCACTTCAGTCATGTCCGACTCTTTGCAACTCTACGGACTGTACCTGCCAGTCTCCTTTGTCCATGGAATTCTCCAGGCAAGAATACTGGAGTGGGTAGCCATTTCCTACTCCAGGGGATCTTCCCAACCCAGGGGTCAAACCTGAGTCTCTTGTGCCTCCTGCATTGGCAAGTGGGTTCTTAACCACTAGTGCCACGTGGGGAGCCCTCTAAAAAGAGTGGCCCTCCGTGAATAGAAGGTGTAGAGGACAATCCTAGCTGAGCTGTTGAGTGACAATTGCTTTCTTTCATCCGCTGTCCCTCACTTTTCCCCCTTAGAACCCTCTCCTCTTGCCCTCCCCCCCGCATCCACTTCACAGACAGATCTGAGATGGAAGATCGTGCCAAAGCTGTGTTTCCTTGAAGACCGTCATAGACTTGCTAGGAGCTTGAGCTATGACCCTTACCATTGCCACTGCCTTGGAATTAAACCTGTGCTATGTGCTAGGGACTCTGCCAAGAGCTTTATGTTTATGACCTTTAATTCTTACCATGATCCCAAGACTCAATAAAACAAATCTGAAACTAAGTTTCCAAGAATCCCACTGCTAGGAAGTAGTGAAACTGGATTCAACACTGAGTGTGCCCAGCTCCAAATTTTTTAAGATTTTATTTTTTCATTGTTTCCCTTTTTTCCCCCATTACTCTGTAACAGTGGTTCTCAAATTGTGGTCCTGGAGCAGCAGCATTAGCACCACCAGGGAACTTAGTGGAAATGTAAATTGTTGGGTAGCACCCCAGGCCCTCTGAATCAAATTCTAGGGGTAGTATCCTACAATGTATGTTTTTATAAGTCCTCCAAATGAATATGATGTTGTTTGGAGTTTGACAACCACTGCTCTAAAGGCTCCTCTTAAGTTTTTAAGATATTTACACCTACATTTCTTATAAACATCTAGTCAATCAACAGTTATAGCCTCCTTTAGTAGTTCATGTCAATCAGCTAACTTCTCATGTGATCAAAACATGGGATTTTAGTTTGGGTTGAAACTAAATATTTTTTACATAAACAATCATGAATGAATTCATGAATAAAAATAGTTGTATTCATTTTTATTAAGTAAATTTTATATACAATAAAAGGAATATATATTAATTGTAAAGTTTGAGTTTTGGCAATATTCTTACAGTCACCATCTTTATTATAGAGCATTTCTACCCTACCTCTCTAAGAAATTTTTCATGTGCCTTTTCCTATCTTTACTTCTCTTCCCATAACATCAGATCACTGACCTATCTTACTATCATTTTAGGTAAGATTTGTTTTTTTCTAGACTTTCATATAAATGGAACCATGTAGTATGTGATCTTTTGTGTAAAGTTTCTTTCCCTCAGCATAATGTCTGAGATTCATCCATGCTGTTATATATATATATATATCAGGATTATATCACAATGTATTTATTAACTTGTTGATGAATGTTTGAGTTATTTCCAGTTTGAGGCTGTTAAATGTGAAACTATTTTCATTTTTTAAATCCTCACATTTTAATGACATTTGCTGGGTTTGTAATTTTTATACCAAACTATTTCCCTGTATCACTCTAAGATATTATTCCATTGTTATCTTACTGTCTCTTATACACATCTAGATGTGTATAAGAGACAGGATGTGTTTAATCAGTTATTTAACTCCTCTGATACATTTAAATTTTAATGACTGTATTTTAAAATTTTTACTACTCTCTTGTCAGTTTTAATCTATCTTTTTAAAAAATCATTTTATCCTTTTTTATGATTTTAGGTGCTTTAAATTTATTTAATTTTAACATATTTATAGTTTATTTGATTATTTGTATTATCTGAAGCTCTTGGAAGTCTAATTGGACTGTAAGTTTCTGCTGATGCTCACTTTCTGGGGGATTAATTTAATGTGTCTTTTGTAATTTTGGATTATGAGCTCACATTCGGCATGGCTTTGTCACAGGAAATTCTGGCTGGCCTGGTTTGAAGGTGTGTCCCTCCAGAGAGCTTTTACATTTTCTTCTTTCCAGCAGCCTACAAGTATTGCAAGCTTAATATATTGGCTACCAGGAAACATAAATTCAAACCCTAAACCTGCTCGGGAAGAACTTTTTTTTTTAACTTAAATAATGCATGCTCAGTCGTTCAGTTGTGGTGGACTCTTTGCCCGCCAGGCTCCTCTTCCATGGAATTTTCCAGGCAAGAATACTGAAGTGGGCTGCTGTTTCCTATTCCAGGGGATCTTCTCAACCCAAGGATTGAACCCATGTCTCCTGCATCTCCTGCATTGGCAGGCAGATTCTTCACCACTGAACCACCTGGGAAGTCCAACTCACATAGAACCCAGGCCAAATAAACAAACTTTCTTGTTGTCTCTAGGTAGATTTCGGCTTTCACATTCTCACTGAGGGACTAATCCATCAAGCATTTTGACTTTATGCAAGCCTCTCAGTTTCAGCTTCCTGCTTACACAGGATAAATGCTTCCCACCCCCATCCCCAAGACCTATAAAACTCAAGTCCCTGGCTTTGTGCAGTTGGCAAACCCATTCTTTTTGTCAACCTCCTTTCCTACTAGCACAGGTTTTTTTGTTTGTTTGTTCTGGTACTTTCTCGCAAGGAAGGCCTATAGGGCAGGAGTCCCCAACCTCTGGGATCTAATGCCTGATGATCTGAGGTGGAGTTGATGCAATAATAATAGAAATAAAGTGAACAACAAATGTAATGTTATTGAATCATCTCAAAACCATCCCCCTACCCCCAGTCCATGGAAAAAAATGTCTTCCATAAAACCAGTCCCTGGCACCAAAAATGTTAGGGACTGCTGGGAGAGGTCCCCAGGAGACTCAGGTGGGGGTAGGAATCTGAACCTGGAGGGGGATACCTATCTCTTCAACCCAGGAGGCTGAATGCTTAGCCTATAGCAGCTTCTGGCCAGACTTCAAAGGATGAAGCCCAAGTCTCCCTTATCTGTCCACTTCTGCCTTCACTCATCTTCCGTTTGTTGTAACGTTTTCCTTTACTCCTCTTTCCCTTTCATCCTACACTAGCCTTTGGACAACAGCTGGGCCATTTTTTTGACTGTGTGTCTTTCTGACTCTAGTACATTTACTGAAAAAAAAAATAATAAATGCACTCTTTTATACCCTCAAACCACACACACTGTTACTAAAAGGTGTAGGGACTGGCTGCTCACCACCCAAAAGTCAATAAACAGGCCAGGCTGGTGGAAAGGAGAGTTTGCTTTATTTCAGATGCCAGCAACTGTCCAAAGGCCAACTCCCCCTCCTGGCAAAAAGTGGGGTAAGAGCTTTTATAGACAGAAGTGGGAGGGGGGGACGGGCGACATGAGAAAGCAGCACAGTCAGTTCTGACAGTCATTTCCATATTGGTCACTGCTGGTCTGATCAGTGCATGTTGCTTGCTTCAGGTACAGTTAATCTTCAGTTCTAGGGGTGGTGTGTTTCCATTTCTTTGAAGCCAGTTCTTAGAATTGTGGCAGCTCATGTCATGGATACAGTCTGATCATCATGTAGTTAACTTCTCCACCTGGGGTTTTCGGTATATATAAGACAGCTCACAGGATGCGGCTCAGAATATTGTCTATAGCCTTTGAGAAAGAACTAAAGATCCTTGACTATGCTTAATGAATACAGTATTATTATTTGGTCTTCTGCGACTATTTTCCTTTGCTCTTTTATGTTCTCATTTCTCTGATTAAACTTTTTCTTTGATTAAAGTCTTACTCTGGCAAAAGGCAACCAGAGGATGTGGGGAGGGGGCAAGGACCATAGGGTCCTTCCCTGTTTCAACAGCAGACCATTTGCTTAGATTTAGAGCTTTAAATTATAACTAAAATCAGAGACTCGTGGTTTATCCATCTCAGTCCACACCTCCATTCTTCAGAGTGTATTTAGGGCTCAGGTTGCAACTCTCAGAACCATGTGTCAGAGCAGTTAAGTCAACCTATCTTCTGACCTACTGGGATAGCCCATTTGAAGAACAGTCCTGACCAGGTCCTTGTCCAAATGCCAGTCATGCAGGCTTCCTTGGTCAAGGTAATCTTCAGCTTTTTCCTGAGGTCTCAAGCAGAGTCCCACTACCTCCACTACCTTCCATCTGGCCTTCCCCTGGGTCCTGCTTGCTTTTGGTAGATCCATGCTCTGAAAACATGCTTTTCTTGAGTAAACCCACTGCTTAGATGCCTTGGGGTACCTTACTGGGAAGCAAGTGAGAATAAGGTGCTCAAATCAAACCCCAATCCAAGCCGCCTTTTCCAAGCTGAACTTGTTCAGTCACTCAGTCGTGTCTGACTCTTTGCAACCCCATGGACTATAGCCTGCCAGGCCTCCCTGTTCTTCAGTATCTGTTGGAGTTTGCTCAAACTCATGTCCATTGATTTGGTGATACTATCCAACCATTCCATTCTCTGCTGCCCCTCTTCTCCTGCCTTCAATCTTTCCCAGCAGCAGGGCCTTTTTCAATAAGCCAGCTCTTCACATCAGACGGCCAAAGTATTGGGGCTTCAGCTTCAGCATCAGTCCTTCCAATGAATATTCAGGACTGATTTCCTTTAGGACTGACTGGCTGATTATCTTGCAGTTCAAGGGACTCTCAAGAGTCTGTTCCAGCACCACAATTTGAAGGCATCAATTCTTCAGCACTCGGTGTTCTATCTGGTCCAACTCTCACATCTGTACGTGACTACTGGAAAAACCAAAGCTTTGACTGTATGAACCATTATGAGCAAAGTGATGTCTTTAGCACCCTGTTTTAACAAAACAGTTTTCCTTAGAGCATTGGAGCCAGACAGACCTGGATTCGAATTTCAGGTTGGTCACTGACCAGTAGTTACTTGGCATGTGATGTCATCTCCTTGATACTTTTTCATCTATAAAATGGAGATGTTTAAACATAGCTCAGAGCTCTTGTAAGAAAACAAGATGAAGGATGTCTGGTGCCCAGCCCAAAGTTGAGAAGAGGTGCACAGGTGTGAATTCTCATTTTTTAGCTTCACCAGCCAGGCCAGAAATGCTGGCTGCACAGCTGAGAGACTTCAGCTGAGGTTTGAAGCCTGGGAGCTGGTGGCCTGTTGTACATGAGGGGTGGGCACTGAGTATTTGTTGGACAGAGTGTTCTGTATGAGGCCAGGGGTTCTGTGGGAGCCCAACCAGCCAAAACTGAGGTCACCAGGACACCCATGCCTGTCTGTGCCAGGTTTTGAGTGTACATTGCTCATAGTCCTGCTGAGCTTTGCAAAGGAAAGGCAAGTTCCTTTGGGTTATACTTGTGATCTTTGAGCTTGTTATCTTCAAAGTCATAAGCCTGGCCCACTGGATTATAAAAGTAGCTCATTCTAGCATGTTCTCCCTGCAGCTTGCTCCTTGCTATCCAGCACACATTCACGGTAACCAGAGGCCATCACCATGACAAGGGACCAGAATGGAACCTGGGAGATGGAGAGTAATGACAACTTTGAAGGCTACATGAAGGCCCTGGGTAAGGGGGATGCAGCAGGTGGGAGAGAGGGGAAGTGAAAAAGGGAGAGAGAGGCAGCTTCGTAAGGACTGCGGTCTGGCCCCTCTGACAGTGCCGCTGTGGAGTTCCCCAGACCTGTATGCAAGTCTTGCTCCCCACCTCTGACCAGCTGTGTGGTGTGAGGCAGGCCATACTCATTTGCTGAGGCTCATATTCCTTGTTGGCAAGCTGGGAACAATAATAAATGAAGCTATGTCTAGGAGGTTCTTGGCACACAGAAAAGATTCGCTGAATGGAGAATGCACACACACACACACACACACACATGCACACAAAGGCATATGCATGCACACATAAGGAAAGCCAGACCTGAGAGGAAAATACAGCAGGTCTCCTTGCCTTGTGATCGCAGCCAGCTGGATCTGATATTATATACAGATGACCCCTGCATTGCTCCTTTGCTAGTCTTGCAGCGGAGAAGCGAAAAAAGAGTGGCTAACAAACCTCTCAGCCGAGAGAAAGTCAGGCCTACAGAAGGCTAGGAAGGGCTTTCATCACATAGATCAGACAATTTACTGCTCACCTGACTTCTGAACTAGACGTCAATCCAGGGCCTCCATCAGCGTGTACTGAGTTAATCTCTTATGGGATCTCTTGTGGGGCAGGCAGAAAAAACATGAAACCAAAGAAGCTGGGCCATGGAGGGGAGTTCACTTTTGGGGGCAGATACTGTAGGCCCCAGGTGGTGATAGTGGTAGAGAATCCTCCTGCCAAACAGCAGACACAAGAGATGCAGGTTCAATCCCTGAGTTGGGAAGATCCCCTGGAGAAGGAAATGGCAACTCACTCCAGTATTCTTGCCTGGAGAATCCTACAGACAGAGGAGCCTGGTGGCCTACAGTCCAAGGGGTCTCAAAGAATCAGACACAACTGAAAGTGACTTAGCACACACTGTAGGCCAGGCCCCAGACAAAGAACCTTGCCTGTCCTTATTCCTGTGATGGCCTCTGGATCACCTTTTCTAGCTTTAGATCTCTCCATATAGAGATTTCCCAACTGGAACTTCTCTATACCAAGCATGAGAAAAATGGCTGCAAGTGGAGTTTGAGGCCCAGTAATTTGGATGTGATGATAGAATGTCTCATCAAGAATGGGAATCATAGGTTTTTTTGTGCAATTCACTTCTACCTTGATGACACTTCCAACATGTCAGTGAATAAGGAGAGCTCATGTGACATGTTGTGCAATTTTCAGAGACTGGAATTTTTTCATGGACTTTAGACATATTTCAGGCACTGAACAGATTTTTTTTTTTCCTCCTGGCTACAGTGTTGGGCTTCCCAGGTGGTGCTAGTGGTAAAGAACCCAGGTACCAATGCAGGGGACGTAAGAGATGTGGGTTCGATCCATGGGTCAGGAAGATCCCCTGGAGGAGGGCATGGCAACCCACTCTAGTATTCTTGCCTGGAGAATTCCCATAGAGAGAGGAGCCTGGGAGGCTACCATCCATAAGGGTTGCAAAGAGTCAGATTCAATGGAAGCAACCTAGCCTGCATGCATGCACAGAGTGTTACTGGTATACTTGGAAAAGGAGGGAGGAGGTAAAAAAATCCTCCTACCAGAGCCCTAACCGTTGCCTCTGCTTTTAACACTGAGTGAGGACAGAAAATGGAATCCTACCTCTAACACATGGGTAAATGCTCTGGAGCTGAGCTCAGGACTAGGATTCTGAACAACATCATACAGAGGAGGAAACCAAACCAGAAGTTCAGCTGAGGCTTTCTCTCTGACCAATTTTTTAACCTTTCTGACCCAGTCTCTTCATCTACCAAATAGAGATACCAGCCTTGCCTGTTTCTCCAGATAATGTTGGATGTGCTTGTTATTTGGAATGACTGAAAATACTTTAACAAGAGCTATTTGGTGGTTTCAAGCTTTCTGCAGTAAACTGAACAAGCCCAACTCAGGGAATATAATCAAAAAGCAATTTTGTGTCCTAAAAGTGACTTAGCACACACTGTAGGCCAGGCCCCAGACAAAGAACCTTGCCTGTCCTTATTCCTGTGATGGCCTCTGGATCACCTTTTCTAGCTTTAGATCTCTCCATATAGAGATTTCCCAACTGAAACTTCTCTATACCAAGCATGAGAAAAATGGCTGCAAGTGGAGTTTGAGGCCCAGTAATTTGGATGTGATGATAGAATGTCTCATCAAGAATGGGAATCATAGGTTTTTTTGTGCAATTCACTTCTACCTTGATGACACTTCCAACATGTCAGTGAATAAGGAGAGCTCATGTGACATGTTGTGCAATTTTCAGAGACTGGAATTTTTTCATGGACTTTAGACATATTTCAGGCACTGAACAGATTTTTTTTTTCTCCTGGCTACAGTGTTGGGCTTCCCAGGTGGTGCTAGTGGTAAAGAACCCAGGTACCAATGCAGGGGACGTAAGAGATGTGGGTTCGATCCATGGGTCAGGAAGATCCCCTGGAGGAGGGCATGGCAACCCACTCTAGTATTCTTGCCTGGAGAATTCCCATAGAGAGAGGAGCCTGGGAGGCTACCATCCATAAGGGTTGCAAAGAGTCAGATTCAATGGAAGCAACCTAGCCTGCATGCATGCACAGAGTGTTACTGGTATACTTGGAAAAGGAGGGAGGAGGTAAAAAAATCCTCCTACCAGAGCCCTAACCGTTGCCTCTGCTTTTAACACTGAGTGAGGACAGAAAATGGAATCCTACCTCTAACACATGGGTAAATGCTCTGGAGCTGAGCTCAGGACTAGGATTCTGAACAACATCATACAGAGGAGGAAACCAAACCAGAAGTTCAGCTGAGGCTTTCTCTCTGACCAATTTTTTAACCTTTCTGACCCAGTCTCTTCATCTACCAAATAGAGATACCAGCCTTGCCTGTTTCTCCAGATAATGTTGGATGTGCTTGTTATTTGGAATGACTGAAAATACTTTAACAAGAGCTATTTGGTGGTTTCAAGCTTTCTGCAGTAAACTGAACAAGCCCAACTCAGGGAATATAATCAAAAAGCAATTTTGTGTCCTTTCCTGCTTATTCTTAAACAATAAAAAGTCCTGTGGTGACTTTAGGTACAAAAGCAGGTCTCAGTTTAGTTTTCTTCTGTACAAGGTGGGCCCCTGGGGCCCCTCTTTCTAGGCTGGAGGTGAAAGGCATGCGGTCCTGTTACCATCCCCTGACTCCTCTGGGGGGTGCCAGGAAGCGGGGCACCCTGTCAGCTCTTTCAGACAATCCTCTTCTAAAGCAGCCTTCCACTGGACTCTTTCACCTCAATTTTCAGCCTCCTGATGGAGGAGGGGTGCTTGGATTGTGAACGTGACGTGTGGATGTCTTGTTGCAGAAGGTTTGGGAGGGAGTGGCCTTTCTGGCTTTCCTTGGCACTGGACACCTCTTATCTCTTAGAGCTGCAGTCATGACTTTCCATTCAACATCTTACTATGTTTATTTCACTCTAGCGAGCCAACAGGTTGGCCTCTTTGTGCCAGTCTCTGCAATGCAGAGGGGTGGGCTCACAGTTCCCAGTGAGACTAATACCACAGGGAATGGTACTAGCTAACCCCAGAATCTGGATGCCCTCCATGCCCCGGCTTGCCCAGCTGCCTCTAGTTCCTACGGTGTCCTAGAAATGTGCCCCAGCTTGAACCCATGACTCTTTGTGCAGAAACGCCACTGCCAGAGTCACCTTCCCACTCCAAGAGCAGACACCTGACCCTGCTCATCTGCCCATGGGGCCACAAGTGGCCAGGCAGGCACTGGCAGTGACTGGAGACAGGTCTCAAGGGCTCAGCCAGAAGCAGCTGAGTGGGGCTGCTCGTCCCCATTCACCACCCTGCAAATGAATCTGTTAACAGAAACCCAGCAGATCCCTACAGTTCCCTCCACACCCACCCCGTAGGACAAACGTTACTGCCCAGATATTGACAAGTTGAAGTCTGACTTTCTTGCCCCTTGGAGCATGAGGCCCTTGGCATTTGGAAAGAACATGTGGAGATCCTCCCAAATCCCCAGAAGCAGAAATATCACTAAGTATAACTCCAAAGAGCCTTCACTTTCTTAGATCTTAGTCCCTGGCCCCAAGGAGTCGGCTTTCTCCGTGAACCTGGAAGCTAGTTCCGGAAGAAGGAAGTACTCTTTTTTTTTTTGAGGGAGAGGGGGTTGGGGGACAAACTGGCTTTGTTCCCAGCTGGCAACTCACTCCACACCCAGCCTCCCCACATGACCTGGCTGCCAGCCTCAGCAGTGACATGTCAGGGCAACCTTTGGGCTTGCCCCAACTTATCCAGGTCACTAGCTGTTCAGAGGGTGAGTGCCAAGGGTCAATGGTACCTTGTTTCCTGGTGTTCCTTAAGGCTCTAGATTCTTTCTTTACAGTAAGGAAAGCAGCAGTGAACTCATCTTCCCTGAGGAATCTGTCATGTCCTGGGGTCCTCCTTCAACCTGGATCAGGGGGTCAGAGAATGGAGGAGCGATCTTCAGTCTAAGGGACAGACCCCTCAAAGTGAGGTCCCAGGCTGTGACAGGACAGCAGGGGAGAGTCCATTCACTTGCTCCAGAGTGAAGCCAACACCGCACGCACATGGGGGATCATTCAGCTTCTCTACCAAAGCTTCAGACATTGCCTGTGGAAGCCAGGGACTGTGCCATCTGAGGGAGGCCCAAGCCCAGTCTCTTGGGTTGGGAAGTTCCCCTGGAGAAGGAAATAGCAACCTATCCCAGTATTCTTGCCTGGAAAATCCCATGGACAGAGGAGCCCAGTGGGCTACAGTCCGTAGGGTGACAAAGAGTTGGACATGACTGAGTGACTGAGCAGGCATGCGTGAAGTCTTCCTAAGTACTTCTGGGTTGAGTTTTGAAGGAAGGAGAGGAGTGCTCCACATAGAGATAGAGTTAGCTCTGGCCCTGTGGGCACATGACAAGTTTGGGTTGATAAGGACGTTTGTGGCCAAGGGAAGCAGGAATCATGTTACTAAGGCAATGGGGCAAGAAGAGTCAAAAAGGCACCAGGGCTGGATCATAAAGTGGTGTATCACCACATGTCACATCACCCAAGGACATCGTGCAAGAAGAGAATCCTGGGAAGATCTGTAGAGAGGAGAGAGAGACCGTGAATGCCCTGACAGCCAGGGTGTAAACAGATCAGCAGAGACGGTTGAGAACTGAAGAAGCGGTTGCAGTGGCCCTGGGAAGATGCAGGAGCAGTGCCAAGGAGGGCAGCCAAGGGGTTGTCCATAGCAGGAAACAGACTAGATTTGGTGACTAAGTGAAGAGGCAAGAATGAGCCTAGAAAATAAAACACCACCATGTAACTTTAATCAGGAAAATAGGAATGTATAATGCAAAGCATCTGTTCTGAAAATACCCAGTTAACTCTGAACTTAGAATCTTTGGGGAAATTTTTATTCCAAACATTGTAAACATCAGGAAAAATACAATCCCCTTAATTCACACAAAACAGTGAGAATCGTCTTCTATGAAGAACATCTTTTCACTGATATTTTCACGCACAGATTTAAAAGAGCAATGGCCACTGCAAAAGTCTTAGTTGCTGCTGCTACAACTGCATCGCTTCAGTCGTGTCCGACTCTGTGCGACCCCATAGACGGCAGCCCACCAGGCTCCGCCATCCCTGGGATTCTCCAGGCAAGAACACTGGAGTGGGTCTCTGAAAAATTTTACCAGGACGGCAGTAGCCTTAGAGACTGAAGTTAAGGAGCTCCCACCTGAGTGGTCTATGCCAGGAAGCATTTCCTGATTACCCACAAGGTTCAAAAGCCTTACACTTTGAAGGAACCAAAGTACAACATCAGAGGTGAGCATATGTACAAACAATTCTCATGCCATGATAAGTATCATGCTATCCTGAGCTTCCATTTTCCGGTTTGTTTAATTAATTCGATTTCAACAAATGCACGAGCACCTAAAACACACCAGGAAATGCTCCAGGCATTGGCGAAGTGTAGTAAATGAGGCAACAAACTCCCTTCCTTTGTGGAGGGTGCATGCTAGTAGGAGAGAGAGTAACAGTTTAGGATGATGTACTTTAAAGAAGTGAAGTTGCTCAGTCGTGTCCGACTCTTTGCGACACCAGGGACTGTAACCTGCCAGGCTCCTCTGTCCATGGGATTCTCCAGGCAAGAATACTGGAGTGAGCTATCGTTTCCTTCTCCAGGGGATCTTCCTGACCCAAGGATCTCCCGCATTGGAGGCAGATGCTTTAACCTCTGAGCCACCAGGGAAGCCCAACTAGAAAGGAATTCTTGGGAGGAGAGTGATGGGTGGTCAGGGAAGGCTGTCTGAGGAAGTCACACTGGAGCTGAGGCTTGAATGATGAGAAGTGATGTTTCAGGTACAGCAAGTACACTGGCTCTGGGTTTGTTCGAGGAACATGCAAAGACTGGTGTGCTGGGTGTGTGGTGAACCCAGTGGTAGTCAGGCCTTTCGATGGGCAGACTTATACCATCTTATTTATATTCTTTAAGGTTTGCTATACTGTGAAGAATGAATCACAGGAGGGCAAGACTAGAAACAAGCAGGCCCATTAAAGAGGTTTCTGTGTTGTTCAGGCAAGAAATGATGGTGGGTTGGGTTGGGGTGACGCCCAGGACTAAAGAAGAAAAGATAGAGATTCAGTGACTATTTTGGAGATAAAGCCAACAGGGCTTTCGGATGAAAATTAAATGGGAAGAAATGCAGGTGGCCCCCAGGATGACGCCTGCATAGTTGGGAAGACCATAACTCCACCAGCTGACATGGGGAGACATGGAGAGGAGTAAGTTTGGATAGGGGTGCCAGATAGGGGGGAATGCATTAAGAATTCTGAGTTGCTTAGTTTGATTTCAGACGGCTGTGATGCATCCGAGGAGAGTGTTAAAACTGGCATCTTGATATAAGATCTAGAACTCAGGGTAGAGTCAGGGATAAAGCCAAAGGAACGCTTGCCATTTTAAGGATTGAAGAAGCTGAAGGTCAGGGAAGTGGAGAGACTTTCCTGGGGTCACTTCTGGCTAGACAATGGTGTTGCTCAGACAGGAGCCCAGTGTGTCTGCTTCTAACCCCCAAGCCCTTGCTGCAGCACTGTCCCAGGTGCTGCAGCTGCTGCTAAGTTGCTTCAGTTGTGTCTGACTCTGTGCGACCCCATAGACGGCAGCCCACCAGGCTCCCCCATCCCTGGGATTCCCCAAGCAAGAACACTGGAGTGGGTTGCTATTCCCTTCTCCAATGCATGCATGCATGATAAGTCACTTCAGTCATGTCTGACTCTGTGTGACCCTATGGACAGCAGCCCACCAGGCTCCTCTGTCCATGGGATTCTCAAGGCAAGAATGTTGGAGTGGGTTGCTATTTCCTTCTCCCAGGTGAGAGTACTAATATGGAGTTAGGGGAGAGGGAGCTTCACAGTGAGCAAAGTTCGTCAGGATGGGGAGCTCCAAAGAAGGCAGGAGAAACACTCAGAACACTGCAGAGACACTGCAGAAACACTGCAAGAGAATAATTCAGAGTCCCTGGGTAGAAATGAATGAACAAGTGGATATATGAATGAATGTCTGATGACCTAACCAAAAGTTAGTTTCACAACATTTAAATTGCTGATGGTGCTCACAAGCCAATGATGTTAGACACTTGCCAAAATCTTTACTTGACTGAATTTTCACACAGGGACAGTGCTGTGGGAAAAACCAAGGTGAAGATAAGTTTGGTCCCTTTCTATGAGTCTTCCCTGGTGTCTACTAGCAGTCCTTCCTCCCTGATCTCCAGCCCAGTGGTGAGGACCAGACTATGGTGGAGCACCAAGCCATTTTTTCAACCTAGAGAAGAAGCAGTGTTTGATTCAATTTGCATAGAGATGAAAAGTACAAGGGGGCATAGAGGTACCTCAGGGTCTCCAGCCTGCCTCTGCTGTCTAGGGAAGGCTTTGAATATATTAGGAGAAGTCCATGAGGGTGAGAGAGGAGGAAGCAGGAGAGGGAGAGTTAGGGGGAGGGAGCTTCACAGTGAGCAAAGTTCGTCAGGATGGGGAGCTCCAAAGAAGGCAGGAGAAACACTCAGAACACTGCAGAGACACTGCAGAAACACTGCAAGAGAATAATTCAGAGTCCCTGGGTAGAAATGAATGAACAAGTGGATATATGAATGAATGTCTGATGACCTAACCAAAAGTTAGTTTCACAACATTTAAATTGCTGATGGTGCTCACAAGCCAATGATGTTAGACACTTGCCAAAATCTTTACTTGACTGAATTTTCACACAGGGACAGTGCTGTGGGAAAAACCAAGGTGAAGATAAGTTTGGTCCCTTTCTATGAGTCTTCCCTGGTGTCTACTAGCAGTCCTTCCTCCCTGATCTCCAGCCCAGTGGTGAGGACCAGACTATGGTGGAGCACCAAGCCATTTTTTCAACCTAGAGAAGAAGCAGTGTTTGATTCAATTTGCATAGAGATGAAAAGTACAAGGGGGCATAGAGGTACCTCAGGGTCTCCAGCCTGCCTCTGCTGTCTAGGGAAGGCTTTGAATATATTAGGAGAAGTCCATGAGGGTGAGAGAGGAGGAAGCAGGAGAGGGCAAGGACAGTTCCTCTCTTAATGGATTATCCAGAGGAGGAAATGGTGTGGAAAGATGGAGAACATTGCTGTTTCATTCTGCTTCTCACAACTGCCTGAGTGCTGATGATTTGTGAATTAAGAGTCCAGGTTTGAAGTCCATGGAAGCTGCACTTGGAAGGGTCTCAGATTTCATGTGATGAATCCGTGTGCATCTCTGCTCTTTAATTTACAAAGCTCGCCTGCCCTTTTAGCCTACAACTTTAGCTTTTTCCACAAGCACATTACAAAGCATTTTAATGTGGAGTAGCATACTCATATTTCAACTTTATGGCTTGCATTGTTCAAAATGCAGTTATGAAAAGTATGCTTTAATAAAGTCACTTCAATGGTTCTTTTTTTTTCTTCTGCAGCAGCTACAAGCCATATATATTATTCAGAAATAGCTCGCCTTTGGACCTTTCCTCTGAGATAGAAATTCATTTCACCTGGCTATAAATCAGGCTCAGAGATACCTTTAATCCAGAAAAGCAGATCAAATATATTTGATAACCCTGGTGTTCAAATACCATATCAGGAAAATAATTTTCCCTCCAAAGTAAAAAGAGGAAGTGTTTTTGTAATCTGTGTGTGTATTCTACAGCAGCAGTTAAACCTTTCCTTTTGATTAGAAGTATCGAGAATCCACCAAGAGAACGTTCGACTCCCTTCCCTGGGGTGGAGCAGAGGTGACATGATTAACTAGCCAGTGCACATGGTAAAGGGTAGCCAAGAGACCAAGCTATTTTTCAATCCAGAAAAGAAACGATGCTTGATTCAATTTGCATAGAGCCTCTAATAAGGTTCCCTGACTCTGGTCAGAAAGACTGACTGGGGCTGGGATTTCCAAGACAAACCTGTTCTCTTAGCAATAGACATTTTTAGATGCGCTCTACCTCTCTGAACTACCAGGGACAAGCAATAATTTATGTTTGGGAGCCTTAGTTGTAAATGATAAACAGAATGTTCTTGTAGGCAAAGAGTCAGGAGTGCTTCCTAGCTGGGTACCTCTGAACTGGTCACTTAAATTCTCTGAGCTTTGATTTCCATATCTGTGGAGTAAAAATAGACTTGCTCTCTGAAGACCACTTACATTTAGATTTCTAAATTGCTCTGTAATTCCCAGTTCTTCCTTAGTACAGTTGACCCTTGAACAACAGGGGCAGGGGGTGGGGGGTGCAGTGGGGGCATGTTAAAGGTCCTGACTCTTCATGCAGTCAAAACTGTGCACAGAACATATAGTTGGTCCTCCCTATATATGTAGTTCCTCCGTATCTGTGGTTTGTATCTGCAGATTTAACCAACCACAAATGGTGTAGTTCAGTAGCTACTATTGAAAAAAATCCATATATCAGTGGACCTGCACAGTTCAAACCTGTGCCATTCAAGAGTCAGCTGTGGTTTTGTATGACATCCTCTCCTCTGTTTCATCTGGCTAACACATACCCGTGGTTTTATTTCTTCATCTCCTACCTGTGACTCCAGCAGGGTGTAGCATAGCCTGGACCTCACTCAGCACAGAGGGCTAGAGCAGGAACTCAAGTTTCTACCCTTTGGCCAAACTATGGAGTGAGGAAACCAGTCCATGCAAACGAAGGTCTGGTTAGGCTGGATTAAATGTCCTTGTGGCAAGCCGGGGCTGTATGAGGGAGGGAAAGCATAGATTAGTCAGCATTCTGACTGTTCTTCAGAGCCCAGGACCCTTGGGCTGTGTGGAGTGGCAGACTGCTGTGGAGATGCATAAATAGGATCTGAATGCTGATCTGGCCACTGTTTTGTTTTTTAAGCTTTAAAAAACTGTTTTCATTTACCTTTGGCCAGGTTGTGTGGCTTGCAGGACCTCAGTTCCCTGGTTAGGGATTGAACACGGGGCCCTGCGCAGCGAAAGCCTAGAATTCTAACCATTAGACCACCAGGCCTCCCTGACCACTGTTTGGCCAGAACAGAAAAGACCAGAGTGGGAGCCAGTTGCATCAAATACCCACCAGCTCCTTGGCACTGGGTAAAGCACTTACCTATCATTTTAACAGAATTCTTACATAAATAATGCCATGAGATGAGCTTTCTTTCTCCACTTTACTATGAGAAACAGACTCAGAACAGGAAAGTGACTTCTCTGAGGTCACACAGCTGGGAGATCAGAAATAGGATCTTTGCCCAGATCTCATCCTCACTTTTATACCAGGGATTCTAAACATGGAAATGTGCAGAATTACTTTGAAGGCTTGTAAAAACAGGAAGGGCCCAACCCTCTACTGTAGGTTTAGGGTGGATACCAGAATATACATTTCTAAAAGATTCTCATGTACTTGCTTGCGGGCCCAGGGGCCTCACTTGGAGGACCCCTGTCCTAGACCACAGTGCCCACATTAACCAACCCATAAGTATCTCTTGAGCTCCTACTGTGTGCCCAGCCCTGGGTCTGGTTCTATGGGGACACAGAGGAAAAAGCCAACATCGTCCTTGCCTCATAGAGTTGAGATTTTGGAGAAAAGAACAACGAACCCCATGAAAAAGAGGAGAATATCAGGTAGTGATTCCTAGGAGCTAAAATTCTGGGCCTGGAAAGCAGGTGAGAAAGGAGGCAAGAAAGAGTAGGACATGCTGGAGCAGGTGAGGCTGGGTGGAAAGGGCCAGGGATTCAGGGAGCAGAGGTACAGGGAGTAACTGGAAAAATGCAAAGGACTCTGAGGAAACCAGCCTGTGCAATCAAGGGGCTGATTTCAATGATGCCAGCAGCTACACTTAAGAAGCCATTACCATAGCCACCGGATTCCAGGCAGAACTCTCCCACACCATCACATTTAATCCTCAAAATAGCCTGATGCGGTTTGTAAATAACTCCACTTACAGCCGCTGCTCTGTGCTGCTTCCAGATCTGGACCCTACTGACCAGGGATGTGGCTGAAGTTAGACCCCCAGACATCACCTGGCTCATTAGGCTGTATTTCTGGGGCAGAAGGAAAGAAATGAGTCGGAGGATGATATTAGGCTCTGCCTAGCATAAGCACATGTTTATACTGACTGGAAGGTAGAAGACATTCTTTTTCAGCTTTTAGCAAGTTCAAGTTTAAGTTTTAAATCAGAAATACTTGACCACTTGGTCCTGTTCCTCCATTCCAAACAAGGCAACTGTTGCCTTAAAGGGAAAAAAATTGAACAGGGGATATTTTCACAATTGCAGGGACCAGGAGACAGAGAAAAAGGCCTCAGGAGGGGTTTTGTCAGCCCTTCCTGTATTATGTTCTGTGAAACCCTGACCAGCTGGAAATCCTACCATGGAGGCTTCTACAGCCACGTAAGGTTGGGAAAAGGCTTCCCGGGTGGTACTAGTGGTAAAGAACCTACCTGCCCATGCAGGAGATGTAAGAGAAGCAGGTTCGATCTCTGGGTTAGGAAGTTCCCCTGGAAGAGAGCACAGCAACCCACCCCAGTATTCTTGCCTGGAGAATCCCATGGACAGAGGAGCCCGGCAGGCTACAGTCCATAGGGTCGAACAGAATCAGACACAACTGTGTGACTTAGCACACACACAAAGTTGGGAGAGGCTACATCTTGTACCCTGCGGTTGGAGCTACAAAGGATCTTTTCCAGATTAAAGGCTCCATAAAGTTTTTCAGCATAGAAAACAGCCAGCCTGTCTTGGTTTTAATTGCTCATTTCTCAGATTTAGTTGATCATGATTCCTCATTTGAAAATAATTTTGACCACTAGTCTTTTATGGACTGAACCCATGGCAAACACCGTGGGGCACCCTGGGCTCTGTGAATGCTGGTCTAGATGCCCAGGGGCTTCACAGTGGCAGAGAGGGCATTTATCTCCCCCCACACCCTGAGGCCTGTACACCTTCCCCTCAAACACCCAGGCTGTATGGCTTGAAAGTGCCCAGGTACCATTTTGTAAGCCACAAGGCTGAAGCTATCAGAAAACATCCAGGGTTGAAGTGTAGTTCCTCCAGTTCTGAATTTCTGTAGAGTCATAGGCCTAGTAATCAGTTGCTGTCTGGTGGGGACAGTGCACATGAACTCTGGGGAACATCAGCTGCTCCAAACAGGGAGGGCTCACGCAGTTGGATCAAGAAGCACTGTGGCTCCAAGGGAAATGTAGAGTCAGAAGTTCTTGGTATCTTGGGCAGCCACTGGAAGCGCACAAACTGGAGTGGTCTGATGTGATGCGATGGGCCAGCCCAGAGCTTGTGGAGCACAGAGCTGGCCTTGGGGACAGGCCATCAATTACAGGTTCTATTACCACCTCTATTGCTTCCTCACTATATAATCCAAGGCAAGTGGCACAGCCTCTGTAAGCCAGGTTCCTCATTAGCAACATGGAGATAATATAGAATTGATATTCATCTGTGGGTTTCGTGAAAGAATTGAATGAGTGAAGTTTCCCAGGGAAGGAAATGGAGCACCATTCCTGGTTGATTCCAAGGCATGTCGTAACTATCACCCCGAAGTTCTCACACAGCATGGCCACCAGAGTCACTTTACCTAAAACTTACCTCCTAAGGGCCCCCATAAAATTTTTTCTCCAATTTGTCTGGTTCTACCTTGGTTCCCTAAGCTCAGAACCTCTGTTTTCACCTCCCAACTTGATCTTCCACACATCCATCCAATTGCCAAACCCTTCTGATTGCTTCTCAACCGTGTAACCTTAGACAAGTCACTTAACGTCTCTGGGCCTCCATGTCATCAAAGAGATTTGCTAGTAAGATGCCATGAGAGAGTTCTGCAATTGAAAGGACCTTAGCCCTTTGAGGAAAGAATTCAACAAAGAGACCAAGATTATAAAGCAAGCACAGAGTTTATTAGAAGCATAGTATCTGTGGAAGAGTATACAAAAAAGCAGTTTATTTAGGGCAGAAGCTGAAGTTGCATCCTCGAAGAAGAAGAAGGCAGGTGTTCTTACATGGAGGGGTGTGTATATGGGTAGCTTAGTTTGTGAATATGGGCTTAATCTTCCCAGGCTTAGATTGGAGTGACTTCCCTTTCCCTCTCCTGTGATTGTATCATCTGTAATTCTTTATTTGTATTTCCACCAGGCTCCATTTTGAATCTTTCCCATAGCACCTATTCAAAACCCACAGGCATGGGGGTGGGATCAAAACTGCAATGCCAATAATATTATGATGACATTACAATGTGGCCAGGGTTACTAGAGGACGACTTGACATCCTCTCTGCACCCGTGTTGGGTGAAGAAATCCTCTCCATCACAAGGGTGAGGAGGCTGCCATGGCTGCTTTGTCTTTCATCAAATCATCTGCAGTCTGTACATTTTTATTGAGCCTGCTCCGTGGTTTTCATGTCAGAGTCTCTTGCTCAGATGCTACAAAGGAAGCCATTCCTTTGTACAAAGTGCCATTCCTCCATCATGGCCTCATTAAGTGCAGAACAAGGAGATGGCTTGCCTTCTGCGTAATACCTATGCATGAGGAGCCTGTTCTTGGGCCCAGCCTTGACTTTTCCTACCTCATGCTAAACAGCAGCTTTCAGATTTCTTAAACTATTGAAGTCTTTCCCCCAAAAGGACCCCCTAAGGAAATCTAAGGTCTAAAACTGTCCAGAGGTTCAGGGTCTGAGATGAGGCCCAGTTCTATACTTTTTACATCTTCCCAGGTGATGCAGATGGGCAGCCAGTTCTGGGTCCCATCGGTGAATTCTTAGATGTGGCAAGCTCTCAACAAATAATGAACAGTAGTTGAGCAAGGTGCTGGCAGTCATGTACCAGCTTAGGGCAACTTGAACCTTTTTGTCTCTTCAACTCACGGTATGAAATCCTTTTACCTTCTGGGTTGCCTAACATAACTTGAAATTATTCCCTTATGATTAAAGTATTAGTTGCTCAGTCATGTCTGACTCTTTGTAACCCCATGGTCTGTAGTCCGCCAGACTCCTCTATCCATGGGGTTCTCCAGGCAAGAATACTGGAGTAAGTAGCCATTCCCTTCTCCAGGGGGTCTTCCCAACCCAGGAATCAAACCCAGGCCTCCTGTATTGCAGGAGAATTCTGTACCATCTGAGCCACCCTTGTGATAAAAGCTGATTTTATACAATTTAGGATCCCAAAGACCATCCAGTTGAGATCTTTCCTGGATTCTCCTGTGGTCCAGGCATCCAGCTTGGACCTCTTCTTGGTCCTTTGTGAAAAAGAAAGTGGTAATGACCAAAGAGAGATTCGGAAAATAAATGGGTCAGAAAGGAAATGAGAGAAGAAGGTGAGTGAAGTGATGCTTCACTTCAGGGAAGTGAATCGCTGCAATCCAGGGAAGGATAGCAGAAAGGGTGGGGATGCAACCCCTGGAGCTGTTCATTCTCTAAACTGACAGTTACTCCATGAAGTGTTGATAACTGCTGGTCTCACTCTTGGGCACAATAGTATTTATCCCCCACCAGATAGTACACAATGTGAAGTTTAATCACCTACTACCATAGAGATGAGGCTGGAATTCTCAAAGAAACAGCACTCAGTGAATTTGAACTATTCTTCCTCTTGAAGTCATATCACCTTGGGTTATGAGAGAATCAATCTCAGCATGTTTTGAAATCTTCTAGGTAAACTGTTTCTAAAAAAAAATTAAAGATTTAGATTGACATCCAAAGATTCTGGAGAATTTACAATGTGTGTGTTTGTTGCTCAGTCGTGTCTGATTCTTTGCAGCCCCATGGACTACAGCCCGCCAGACTCCTCTGTCCACTGAGATTCTCCAGGCAAGAAAACTGAAGAGGGTTGCTATTCCCTTCTCCAGGGGATCTTCCTTACAGGGATCAAACTCGGGTCTCCTGCATTGCAGGCCAATTCTTTACCATCTGAGCCACCAGGGAAGCAAGAAAATTCACAGGCGTTAAGGTCAAATGTCAAGTATGATTTGGCTGGAGACTGAAAACTTAATGACATTTGTAACAAGGATACGAATGTAACAGTTCTGGTATTAGTGTCTGTTTCTACATCATTTTCACAGGCCAGTAACATTTTGGCTTGGGTGCCATTTTATGTACAGAGGTTAGCAGGAGGTGGGCTCAGCACTTAGATTCTTGCTGTAAAATGAAAAGCTTAGGAAATGAAACACACTATTAAAGGACATGCTCCCTTTCACTTACAAATAGTCTCTAGGAAATGAATAAGATTTTCTTTAAAATATCAAGGCAAAGAAAAGGTGTAAACGGAGCATATGCAAAAGAAACTGGACAGTAGTGAACTCTGCGTGGTGAGTGTGCTGCGTTCCACATACGCTCCCCTCTACTTCGGTGTGTTTGGAATTTTTGGTAATAAAAATATAAACAATTATTCATCTTTTCCTTAAAGACAACAAAAGAAAGGTCTGAGCAAGTGTTGATTAAGTGTCTGATGTATGTCTAAACTGAGCTGGGGGTCATGACTAAGGTACACCAGCCTCCTAAAGCTGCTATAGAATGGAAGTTTGTATGTATGCCTCCTGGAGAGCATGAATGAAAATTCTGTCTTTACCCAGAATCTAGACTGGTTGCTTTAAACAGTCTTTTTCTTTTTTTAAACCACAAAGATTCTGTTCAGCAGACTCTTAGGAGGAAACCAGTATGTCAATAGATAGAAGGGAGCTGCTATGGGGGAGGGGTGTGTGCATGTTGTATATATGTATGTATGTGTGTGTATACGTGTGCACACACACACACTGGGGAGTTGCAGCTCAGGGGTGAACCCTGCCTGCTATCTCCTGCTCCCATCAGGGCTCCCAAGTAGGTGCCCAGAGACCCTGGGTTTCCTGACAGGTGGCCAAGATGCCCAGACCGGCCGTGTACAAGACAGCTCTTGCTTCCCACTTATGCGAAGAAATGTGGCCGGCCTGAGATCTGCATCTCTGGTCTTGAGTGCTTGGCCTTGTTAAAGAAATGAATGAGTCTGGCTGAGCACCTCATAACCTCCACAACTCCCTGTGCCAACAGATATTGATTTTGCCACCCGCAAGATCGCCGTCCATCTAACTCAGACGAAGATCATTGAGCAAGACGGCGATAAGTTCAAGACGCAAACCAAGAGCACATTTCGTAACTATAATGTGGATTTCACAGTTGGGGTGGAGTTTGAAGAGCATACAAAGGGCCTGGACGACCGGAAAGTTAAGGTACTGACCGGGCTAGAGTTTTCACTGGCACGCTTTTGGTGCAGGGGCTGGGTTTTGGCTTTACAATGGAACAGTGACTGAAACAACCTGTGAGGCATCAGGAGAGGGGCACCAGAATGGACTCGATGATGCTGGATAAGCAAGTACTGAAAGTTTAGTGAGAAGCAGCAGGCTGGCCTCTGCATGAAGCTTATAAGCCAAGGAGAGATTAAAGGATACTGACTCAAGTATCCAGAGTAAGAGACTGACTCATAGACTGACATGGGCCTAGCAGGCAAAGGGAAGAGGGCCAGGGGGAGTCATAGGGAAGGATGATAATGATGCCAACTGGACAGCGTAGCTTCATCACAGGGCAGCCCTCCTCAGCAGCAGCCAAGCATTGCCATAGAGCATGAAGCCCTCATGTTGCTGGAATTTTTATTCTTTTCAGGAGCTGTTGAGCATCATATGTTCTTATATGAAATATCTCCATTTTCAATGATCCAAACTGATTGATCCATTTGTTTTAGAAAATTGCAATGCAAATCACACCTAAAAATTAGTAGACTAGATGAAGTCAGGCTTTCTCCAATCCTAGTAACTCAGAAAAATCTCTACCAAGTTTGCGTCTTCAGTCTCAGCCTCACCTTAACTTGCAGGACATAATCGAGGAAACCCTCTGTGCATCAGAAGGCAGACTTCTAGCTGCTTGAACTGTTTGGATATAGGGAAGAACCTAAGGCCAGCAGACAACTGAGTGCAGAGTGGAAAGAGGTCTCCAAGCCTGAGAACTGGAGTCTGCAGAAGAGGCAGGCCCTCACCCAAGAGGCCCTCAGGAATAAGGCAGAAATTGGTAGTAGTGGGGAGAAGTGGGGTGATGGTGGGGAACATGAGGCCAACAGCAGGTCCTTCTCTCCTCCCGTGTCACCTGGTGGTATCAGCCCATGACTGACTCTTATACTGTCCACACTCATGCTCAGTGTGAATGACTTTGGTTTTCCAAATGCAACACCTGGGTAGTCCCAACAAACACAAATGGGGAGAAATCCAGTCTCAGTCATGTCCACACTCATGATCAGTGTGAACGTCTTTGGTTTTCAAAATCTAATTGCACATGGGAAGTCCCAACAAACACAAATGAGGAGAAATCCAATTTAAGGATGCCCACACCCAAATCTTAGCATCATACAAGTGCCCTGAGATTGTACAGTCCAGCACAAGCCCATGCAGTTCATACAGGAGTGGGCAGCTTGAAGCCTCATGGTACCCACTCCCTCTATGCCAATGCGGCCACCAGGGCCTTTCTCCTGACTCCCAAGCTGAGGAGAGCTGGACTAAGACTCCTGTGTCCAGTTACCCATGCTCTCACCTCTACAGAGGGCCAGCCTCTTGGAGGGTCACAGGAAGCAGGACCCACCAGCCTGCCCTTCCCCTTTCCCCGTAAGTGCCCCTCACCCTAGAGTCCCCCTCTTTCTGGTGCTTCCAGGGCTCCTTCAAGGAGATCTCAACTCTTCCCCCAGAGCTCTGGCTCCTCTCCTGGCATGTGGAGGAAAAGAAGTCATTATTCTCTGAGGATGACTCTAAAGTCAAAAAAGCAAGATTTTATTTCTCAGTCAACTTGTCCTGAGACATTGATCATCTCAGCCATTGAGTCTGGGTTGAATGGCATTTAATGCCCATGCTAAAGAAAAGTGGGAAATGGAAAGCACTTTGGAAATGCTTCCATTAGAGCAGTCTTGGCAGGAGACCCGAAGCTCAGGCCTTATGGAATCACTCCCCAAGGGTTTGCTGGATCTTCAAGGCTTTTCTGAACTGTGTGGCTGCAAGGCCAAATTATCAGACACCAGAACTGATAGGGAGATTTGTCTCAGGATTTTTGCATCCCTCTGCTGTTCTAACCTAATCAGTTCTAAATGATTCATTTTCCCTTCCCTTCTCAGTTCTGGGTGTGGGCTGTTGAAAAGCAGGCCTGTCCTCTGACTCATTCTTTTATCACCTTTGACGTTGGAGAACTCACTTTTGCTGAAATAGATCATGTCCTTTTGATCCTTCATGACTCTTAAAGGACTCCATCTGATAATACCTACCCTTCTGCCTCTCCATTCCACACACTGTCCCCTCTGAGAGCCATCCATCCTCTCTCCTTGCCCTGTAGAGAGAGATATTCCCCTTTCTCACTTCTGGTTGATGTTTTGCCTGCAGCAAAAAGCCAGGGCTGATGAACATACATAAACACACAAACACACACACACACAATGCGGGTGCTGAGAAGTACCCAGACAGTTTTCCCAGCCTCCATCATGAGCTGTTCCCATGAGAAATACAGCCTTCTTCTTGCAACCTAACTACAACCCTTTAGCTGAAGAGGGAGGGGAGAAAGTGGGTGAGTCTAAGTCTCTGATTAATTTCTATTGCTCACGCTTGATAGCACACCCGAGTGCACGCAGAAATTGCTCTGTATGCATGCGTGTGTTTGCGTCTAGTGCTCCTCCTCTCTTCGTCCTCTTAACTCCAGGATCCAGGACACCACTTTCTTAACTCCATGGTCATTTGCATCAGCCCCTCTGAAAATCTTATTCAGCAGTTTGGAGGAGAGAGGTTGGGGGTGGGGTTGCAGCAGAGGTCCTTCAGGGCCCTGCAGGGCCCAGTTCTGTGATGTCCAAGGGCAGGAGTGATGAACCGCATTGATCATGCATTTGACTCTTTTCTGAGGGACTCAGGGGCCGCCTTCTTCCTTCTTGTGGGTTGTATACATTACTAGCTTCCTACACTTACTTATTTCTCAGAATTTAAAACCCCATCAAAAATACACAAGCTAAGGAGTTCTGGGGAGAATGGATACATGTACAGGTATGGCTGAGTCGCATTGCTGTCCTCTTGAAACTATCACAACATTGTTAATTGGCTATACTCTAATATAACACAAAAAGTTTTTAAAAATAAAATACACAAGCTACTCAAAGTAAAATAAAACTAAGAAGCAGTAATTTATGTTCACGCCACAGAATGTCATGCAGCCATATAAAGCAATGAAGTGCATTCACATATACTATAACCAGGATGAACTTGGAAACTGTTATGCTAAGTGAGAAGACAAACCCAAAAGGCTACATATTGTATCATTTATACGAAATGTCTAGAATAGGTGAATCTGTAGAGACATTAATGGTTGCCATTAGTAGGAATTGCTAACAGGTACTGGGTTTCTTTTGAGGATGATGAAAATGTTCTAGATTTAATTAGCGGTGATGGCCGTACAACCCTGTAAATATACTAAAAATGACTGAATCATATGCTATAAAAGGCTGAATTTTATCTTATTAGAATTATACCTCAATTAAAAAATAGTGGTAGGGAAAAAACAGATATAAAGATGATGGTTAGAGTCATGATTTTGAGAGGACCCATGAGAGCCCAGGGAAAACGGACTCCCCAGGAGGGGCCCCACCTGGGTGAGGCAGGAGGCAGAGCTGACACTTAGAAGAGAACAGATGTACTGGGGAGGGTTTGAACATGCTATTGGCAATGGCATCCCACTCCAGTACTCTTGCCTGGAAACTCCCATGGATGGAGGAGCCTGGTACGCTGCAGTCCATGGGATCACTGAGTCAGACACGACTGAACAATTTCACTTTCACTTTTCACTTTCATGCATTGGAGAAGGAAATGGCAACCCACTCCAGTGTTCTTGCCTGGAGAATCCCAGGGATGGCGGAGCCCAGTGGGCTGCAGTCTGTGGGGTCGCACAGAGTCGGACACGACTGAAGCAACTTAGCAGCAGCACTGTCATTCACTGCTCCTAACTTAAAGAGCTGTTACTTTCCTTTAAAGAAAACTTATTTGGGGATGATTCAAATTTACAGAAAAGTTTCAAGAGTATCACCAAGAGTATCTATACATTTTTCACCAGGGGAGTGACCAATTGTTAACATTTTGCCTCATTTGTTTTATCATTTGTTCTTACTCTTTCTAGTATATATACATTTTTTTCTGAGCAATCTTATGGGTTACCCCTAAATAATTCAGTGTATATTTTCAAGAATTAGGATGTTCTCTTATATAAGCACAGTGTAGTTATCAACCTCTATAACTTTAACATTGACACAGTACCGGTATCTAATTTACTACAAAAGGCTGTTGTTATTGTTGTTTTCTTATGGCCATTTTCAGGGGCCTTAATGACTTCAGTGTCTTAAAGTCTCATAACATGGCTTTCTTATTGCCAGCTTTTTCTAAACGTGTTTCTGCAAAAACACATTCAGGTAAGCAAATTCATTGACTGGCTATCATGGGCTGTTTTTAATGATGTTAATTTTGTGGGTTTCCCTGGTGGCTCAGAAGGTAAAAGTGTCTGCATGCAATGTGGGAGACCCAGGTTCAATCCCTGGATCAGGAAAATCCCCTGAAGAAGGAAATGGCAACCCATTCCAGTACTCTTGCCTGGAAAATTCCATGGACAGAGGAGCCTGGTAGGCTATAGTCCATGGGTTCCCAAAGAGTCATACACAACTGAACAACTTTACTTTGGACATGATGATGGGAAAATTGCAGTGTGAGGCCAACTTCCTTCTTTAATTTCCTACAAGTCACCCTCTTCATCTTCGTGGAACACTACTCTCCCTCTTCAGCATGGCCCAGAACCAATGGTTTTCCTCTCTTATATCCATCTCCTCAAACTCAAGATCTGTGAAGGCAATTGAATCTCTTTTTAAAGCTTCCTCCAATGCATGGATAAAGGACACCAACTAAAAGCAAACTGAGTGGTGGCATTTTAGTTCTTACAACCATTTTCTTCTCCCTTCTGATAGTTTGCTTCATGTAGGAGTGAGGCTACAGTATCATAGGTATTACCACAATTCCTTAGTAACCAATTTACTCTGGGTCAGAATAACTTTTAGTTAATCTTGTTACTTCCCTGGTGGCTCAGATGGTAAAGCGTCTGTCTACAATGCAGGAGACCCGGGTTCAATCCCTGGGTTGGGAAGATCCCCTGGAGAAGGAAATGGCAACCCACTCCAGTACTATTGCTTGGAAAATCCCATGGACAGAGGAGCCTGGTAGGCTACAGTCCATGGGGTCGCAAAGAGTCGGACAGGACTGAGAGACTTCACTCACTCACTCACTCAATCTTGTTCCCTAACCTGAGTTATTAAAAGAAGACATTGGGACAAGCCCTCATGCACCAACATTTTTCTCCTTTGTTCCTTCCACAAATTTTTTAAGCCCCTACTACCTGTGAGGCCTGGGAGCTATTGATAGATAATGAATCAGATCCCCTTTCCTGCCCTCAAAAATCTCACAGCCTTTTGAAGTAGCAGACAAGTAGATGACAATTACCATCTAGTGTCCATGTTAATGGACACGTGTATACTCCAGTGATACCAGAACTAAAGCAAGAAGGCGAGATGACTAAGACACTGTCAAGAACTATCAGTGAAAAATATATATACATGCTCATTTATTTCCCCATGTGGATTTATCCTCAAGATTCTGTTTCAACAAAATCATTTAACCACAGACTTATTCAACAGTTCTTCTCAGGGACCTCCTGGTGATGGACAGGGAGGCCTGGTGTGCTGCGATTCATGGGATCGCAAAGAGTCGGACACAACTGAGCGACTGAACTGAGACTAAGACTGATACTGAGTCTGGGGCTGAAGAAATGAACAGCAGCCATGGCCTCTTCTCTTATGAAGCTTGTTGTCTATTGGAGACAGACATTCATTCAGTCAACATACATTAGGTGTCCTTGATGTATGAGACAGTATGGGCAGGGGGACTGGAAGACACTGCCCTTGCCCAAACAGAAGATGTGAGTCCTTCCTTGTCTATTTGGGAGGAATCTCTGGAATATTCCAGATAATACATTCCTTCCAAAAGGACAAAAAGAACAACCTATGAATTAAGCTTCTCTAAGAATTAAAAAATGTGAGGCTTGGGATGGCTCTTAAGGAAGAAGAGATATTTTCTTTATTAAACATGTAAAATTTTATTGCTAAATTAATTGGGGGAATATTAATATATATACATGGTTTAAAAAATTAAACACTAAAAGTGAAATTCCTTCCTATCCTGGCCCCCAGACCCTCAGTTCCTTCCCTAGGGACAACCACTATTAAAGATATTCTTGCCTCCTTGCAGAGAACATATTCAAAACATATGCGTGCACCCCCAATCCCTCTTTCTTTCATGTACTTGGCCCTCCTCCTTGCTTCTTTAACTTAAACTATACACTATGGAGATGTGTATAAGTTCCTTCCCTAGGGACAACCACTATTAAAGATATTCTTGCCTCCTTGCAGAGAACATATTCAAAACATATGCGTGCACCCCCAATCCCTCTTTCTTTCATGTACTTGGCCCTCCTCCTTGCTTCTTTAACTTAAACTATACACTATGGAGACTGCGCTTCTCCATAATATAGAACTGTCTCCTCCTTCCAAGGACCGAAGAACAGGGAGGAACCACACTATATTTAACCATCCGCACACTGATGGGATTTATGAGGCTTCCAGGCCTTTGCTGTAACAAACAATGCTGTGATGGGTTGAGGAGTTAAATAAGGTGAAATAAAATTGTACATAAAATATATAATTTGGTAAAGGTCAAATATTGTTTTAAGAAGTAGGTAGACTTAACAATCTGTAGAAAACAGATTTCTACCAAAAAAAAAAAAGACCTGAAGTTGCAAGGACAGTGAATTAAAATAAACACACAGGTTTGTTTATCACCAACTGGGTTTGCAAGATAGAGGGGAAAATAAATGTCCGGTCTTTAGCATAATATCATTCATAGAGGTATAATATGGTTCACACATACTTGGAAGAAAACCAGCTCACATCAGGATCATCCTTGAGGAATGGCAGTAACCCACACACCACCACTGCCTGGGTGGAAATATCATCACTTCACGTGCAAGCCTAATGTGGGCACAGAGGCGGATGGCTTGGAGGGCCACTTAGGGGTAGCACAGATTGTCCCTAGACAAGTAATAAGACAGGTAAAGAGGGAAACAGAAGAAGTGGGGCTGGGCGTGAACGTTGTAAATATGTAAAGTTAAGAAGAGGTTGGAGCCTCTTGTGGCATCTCCAACCCACTGGTCAACTCACCCAGGTTGTCCATCACAAGCTCTGCATCTCTGCTACCTTCTCTGTACTAATTGGTCAGCAGGGCTGCCTAGAGGAAACCCAAGACCAAGGAAAAGTGCACCTCCTGGTTCTGGATGACAAGGTTAGCTTTGGAGTGATCTGTGCAGCCCCCTGCTAACTAGGGAGTTTCCCTGCTTCTATTCTTGCCCTCCAATGGGGAGTCCTCCAATGTGTTTCCTGCAGGGAGAATTCCCAGGAGTAGAATTTCTAGGTCAATGTTACATTTTCAAAGGTAATGTAAAATTGCCCTCAAAAGATTCATACTGATTTATATGCCCATTGGCCCTGTATGAGGGCCCATGTTTCTCAGCATCCCCTCCAACTCAGTGTGTTATTAGACTCTTTGATCTTTGACCACAGGATGAATTGTATCTGAAAAACAAACAACCTTAAAATGTGCATCTCTCTTATTATAAGTGAGATTGAATATGTTTTTTATGTTTAAAAGCCACCTGCTAGGGATTTTGTTTTTGTTTTGTTTTTTTTGCCTATACTTTAAATTTATTTATTTTTAATTGGAGGACAATTGCTTTACAATATTGTGTTGGTTTCTACCATAGATCAACATTAATCAGCCATAGGTAAACATATATCACCTCCCTCTTGAACCGCCCTCCCATTTCCCACTCCGTCTCACCCCTGGTGTCACAGGTCACTGGGTTTGAGCTCCCTGCAAAATACAGCCAAATTCCCACTGACTGTCTGTTTTACACACGATGATGTATGTTTCCATGCTGCTCTCAGTCCGTCCGACCCTCTCCTTCCCCTCCTGCGTCCACAAGCCTGTTCGTCATGTCTACATCTCCACTGCTGCCCTCCAAATAGGTTCATCAGTACCATCTTCCTAGATTCCTGTGTGTGTGTGTGTGTGTGTTAACATACAATATTTATTTTTATCTTTCTGACTTACTTCACTCTGTATAATAGGCTCTTAGGGTGTTTCTTTTCTCCTTATAAGTTGTTGGTTTGGTGTCCTATGTTGAATTTCCTATTAGATTAATGATCTTCACCTCCTTGATTCACAGGAGGGCTTCTCTCGTGGCTTAGCTGGTAAAGAATCTGCCCACAGTGTGGGAGACCTGGGTTCAATCCCTGGGGTGGGAAGATCCTCTTGGAGAAGGGAAAGGCTACCCACTCCAGTATTCTGGCCTGGAGAATTCCATGAACTGTATTGTCCATGGGGTCACAAAGAGTCAGATACGACCGAGCAACTTTCATTGTCATTTTGTGTGTAAGGAAATCAGGTCTTTGTCTGATATGAGTTACAACTACTTTTCCCAGTTTGTTATGTATGTGTTGACACCGAGATATTTTTCCCTCCCAGAAATTTTACATGGCAACATAGTTAAATTCATCATCATTTTCCCCTACTGATCTAGAATACTGTCTTTACCATATGGTAAAATGGAAGAATAGAAATCTTTCCAAGAGAACAGAGCTAGCCGTGATTAGCCGGTCTGGCTGGAATGCAGAGTGAGTGTGGAAAGGAGTCTGGGGCAGGGTGGAGAGGCTGATGCTGGCATGGCTGTGGCTTGAGGGCTTTGCCCTGGAGCCAAGCAGGAGCCCCAGCGTGGCTGCAGGATCTACAGCTGCAGGTTACATGCATTCAGTCCCCATCAAGACTATGTGTTTGATTTTGCCTGGAAACCTCTCATTACAGACTCTCGTCGTCTGGGAAGGCGATGCCCTTGTGTGCGTGCAGAAGGGGGAGAAGGAGAACCGAGGCTGGAAGCAGTGGGTTGAAGGGGACAAGCTGTATCTGGTAAGTCTCAGGGTCCACCCAGCTCCCCTCTACTCTGCTTTTGCCAACTGCTGGTTCACCTCGCCATACATTTTGACAAGAAAAACGGCCTTTCCTCCTCCCCTAAGCTCCAGCCAAACAAGTGTGGTCATACAGTTAGAAAGCCATTCCTTTCTGGCTCAGGGGACTCCAGGAGGAACTCTATACAGCTATTTCTGTGAATGGCTGCAATTAAAAGGAAAGTTCAAAATGCTGAGTTAGGAAGCTGAAATCCAAGGAGAAACATAGAGAGTCTGTTAAAGACCAGCTAGGGAGAAATGTGAGGCACAGAATTAAGAGGCCCTGGAGGAGGCTGAGACCAGGCCTCAGTGATGTGAGCCTCGGAGGAGCGGGGTCACCATAGGGGGGGATGTCGTGGGGACAAGTTGTACTGGGGGCAGCTGGGCCTGGGAACTGCCTGTAGACCACAGGCACTCCCCTCCCATCCATCTGATCCCAAAATATTTTATGTTAATTTGGCACCAGAACAGAGCAGTTGGAACGATTGCTGATTTCCTTGAATAAATTACATCTGTCTAGATAGCTTAAGTTTTCACACTTCAGTCTTTAAAACTGATGGATCCAACATTCAAAGAGTGAAACATCTTTCACTCCTTCATGCATTCAGTCACTCATTTGTTAACTGAACGGCTCATTCAATGGATGATGGCTCTTCACTCATTCACTCATTCACCTGTAGTGTCAGGTAGATACCTGCCTCCAGCATCAGGATTCAGGTCACAGGATGCCCTTCAGAGCCAGCCTTGCCTCACCTGAGATCTTTATTTCAAAGAAGAGCAGTTGGAACGATTGCTGATTTCCTTGAATAAATTACATCTGTCTAGATAGCTTAAGTTTTCACACTTCAGTCTTTAAAACTGATGGATCCAACATTCAAAGAGTGAAACATCTTTCACTCCTTCATGCATTCAGTCACTCATTTGTTAACTGAACGGCTCATTCAATGGATGATGGCTCTTCACTCATTCACTCATTCACCTGTAGTGTCAGGTAGATACCTGCCTCCAGCATCAGGATTCAGGTCACAGGATGCCCTTCAGAGCCAGCCTTGCCTCACCTGAGATCTTTATTTCAAAGGCAGTGTCAACCAGTGATGAATGGGACGGAGTCACCATGTTTTCCATCGATGGTTTTCCCTACGTGCTCTGGTTTGGATGATAGATTTTTTTAATTGTAGTACAAACCGTGGTGGTCCCTGTGGCTAAGACAATGGATTCATTGTCAACTGGAAAGCTTTTTCTGGTTGTCCCACACTCATGTTTTTCCTCTCCCTGCAAAGGGTCATGAGATGTGGGTAAGGCCTGCGAACTCCTTCTGTCCAGATGAAACGTCAGCATCTTTTCTACCCAGGCAGGCCTGGAGCAGCTCCTCTGCAGCCCAACCTACCAGAGGCCAGAAAACCCCTCACCAGGCCTTCCAAACACTCCCCTTTCAGATCCTTCCCTTTACTGTGGCTTCGCTGCCTTTTGTAAATTAAGCGATGTTGCTTTAATCATGAGAGTAGGAGAAATCCCGCCCAAGAGGGTAATTTCTTTGCATTTTTCATTTTTATAGCTGTTCAAGCTCAATTCAAGTGTCAAAATCAAATTACTGCTACCTGCAGGGCACGCCAGCTGATTGGGTCTCTGAAATGCTCTTTGCTGGAATGACTAACTGTCCTCTTTATTCCAGCTCCCCTCCTCTCTGACTCGGACACCCAGAGGGCTGGGGGTGGGTGGAAGGAAGGCGTGGCTTGTAATCGCTCACCTGCTTTTTGATGTTGCAGGAGCTGACGTGCGGCGACCAGGTGTGCCGTCAAGTGTTCAAGAGGAAGTGATGGTTTGCAGAGGGCCTACTGAGCACTCCATGCTCCCCATGAAGAGTTCTCTGCCAGCACTGGGAAAGGCCATGGGGACCCTCCTGGTCCTGGCAGAGCCCATTAAGATATCTGGGCCCCTCCCGCTTCTGAGAAGGTCTGCACTATGTCTATGGAGTTTGTTTCCCCCCTGAATAAACCTTTTTTCTCTTTCAGTTAAGTTCAGTTCAATTCAGTCGCTCAGCCTTGTCTAACTCTTTGTGACCTCATGAACCGCAGCATACCAGGCCTCTCTGTCCATCATCAACTCCCAGAGTTTACTCAAACTCATGTCCATGCCACCCAACCATCTCATCCTCTGTTGTCCCCTTCTCCCGCCCTCAATCTTTATCAGCATCAGGGTCTTTTCCAATGAGTCAGCTCTTACTATCAGGTGGCCAAAGTATTGGAGTTTCAGCTTCAACATCAGTCCCTCCAATGAACACCCAGGACTGATCTCCTTTAGGATGGACTGGTTGGATCTCCTTGCAGTCCAAGGGATTCTCAAGAGTCTTCTCCACAGTTCAAAAGCATCAATTCTTTGGTGCTCAGTTTTCTTTATAGTCCAGCTCTCACATCCATACATGACCACTGGAAAAACTATAACCTTGACTAGATGGACCTTTGTTGGCAAAGTAATATCTCTGCTTTTCAATATGCTGTCTAGGTTGGTCATAACTTTTCTTCCAAGGAGTAAGCGTCTTTTAACTTCATGGCTGCAATCACCATCTGCAGTGATTTTGGAGCCCCCAAAAATAAAGTCTGACACTGTTTCCACTATTTCCCCATCTATTTCCCATGAAGTGATGGGACAGGATGCCATGATCTTCATTTTCTGAATGTTGAGCTTTAAGCCAACTTTTTCACTCTCCTCTTTCACTTTCTTCAAGAGGCTCTTTAGTTCTTCTTCACTTTCTGCCATAAGGGTGGTGTTATCTGCATATCTGAGGTGATTGATATTTCTCCT
>SJYC01095571.1:0-10455 GCA_006408675.1 Madoqua kirkii
AGCTTTAAGCCAACTTTTTCACTCTCCTCTTTCACTTTCTTCAAGAGGCTCTTTAGTTCTTCTTCACTTTCTGCCATAAGGGTGGTGTTATCTGCATATCTGAGGTGATTGATATTTCTCCTGGCAATCTTGATTCCAGCTTCTGTTTCTTCCAGTCCAGCATTTCTCATGGTGTACTCTGCATATAAGTTAAATAAGCAGGGTGACAATATACAGCCTTGACGTACTCCTTTTCCTATTTGGAACCAGTCTGTTGTTCCATGTCCAGTTCTAACTCTTGCTTCCTGACCTGCATACAGATTTCTCAAGAGGCAGGTTAGGTGGTCTGGTATTCCCATCTCTTTCAGAATTTTCCACAGTTTATTGTGATCCACACAGTCGAATGCTTTGGCATAGTCAATAAAGCACAAATAGATGTTTTTCTGGAAGTCTCTTGATTTTTCCATGATCCAGTAGATGTTGGCAATTTGATCTCTGGTTCCTCTGCCTTTTCTAAAACCAGCTTAAACATCTAGAAGTTCACCGTTCATGTATTGCTGAAGCCTGGCTTGGAGAATTTTGAGCATTAATAAAAAAAAGACATCTGGATGGGTTTTAAACAGGAGTGTGTAACAGTAACAGACACAGTCTTTCTTCCTTGAAATCTGGCATTAATCAAAAATCAAAAATCATTCCTCTTCTTTGAAACCCTTTAATCTATTCCCATTTATTTCTAAAACTGTCAGTTTTATTCATAAGCATAAGTGATTGCCTACCTGATGGTTTTCTGTGAAGCTTTTGTTATTGTCTATTTTTTAGTTTAGTTTAGCCCTGTTTGCTTGTTGTTAGTTTCTGTGTGGGGTTGTTTTACCTGGAAACACTCTCTGACCAACACAGCAGCTCCTATTAATTCTTGAACACTGCCTATTTGAGATTCATTCCTTTGGATAGCACATCTATGTCTTCAAGGTTCTATTTTAAGAAGCATATGCCTTCCAGTTTGTTCTTTCCCTGGAGGATCCTGAGTGGAACTACCTCTAAAAGCCTCTGCAGGTCTGCAGTACCAGCTGCTCTTGGTTCAGGTCAGCCCTTTGCCCTACAGCTCCAGGCAGACCAGCATGCTGGCAGAGAGGTCATGAAGCTCTGCAAGGTAACCTGAGTTCAGGTCCTATTGCGCCACTTCTTACGGGGTCACCATAGGCAGATCATTTGACTCTCTATCCTTGTTTTCCTCCTCCATATAATGGAGAAGATAAAAATAACATTTTCTCCACTGGGATGGGTCACTGTGAGGATTAAGTAAGTTAACATAAACAGACTGCATGGAAGGGCTCTCCTAGCTCTAGTCATTATGTAGAGTTACTCCCTCTACAACCCCAGGGGTCCAGATGAGTGGATGCTAAGTAGCAAGAGGTCAGCACCTCCAAGGCCTCCTGGTGCTTCCAGAACATTAGGTTCGTTACTCTGAGCAGCACTGTATTTTCCTGCTGGGTACACAAGTGAAATAGTGCACCTGAAATAGCAGAGTAGTTAATAGGGATGGATTTAAGGTGGATCTTCGTGGGGTCCTGGGAAGGCATCTCCTCATTCCTCTGTAATGAGGCCTGGAATCTCACAGTCAGACGAGCCTTGCCTTTGAAAAGTAGGCTCATGCCAGGAGGGGTAGCCGGTAGTGTTAGCACACTCTGGTATGATTTGAATGATCATTGATCCCAAACATCTTAAATGGGTTTGGGGATGGAGAGAGAGGCTGTCAGCTGCCTGAGTGACTCAGGGTCAGTCTTGGCTCAAGCCCTTGTGACAGGAGGTGGTGACATGGGCCTCCTGCCAATCTGTGCTCCCCCAAAACCACATGATGTCCAAGGAAATGACCCATGGAGCTTTGCTCTGGCTGGAGACCCAGGGAAGGTGGGAGTTCTCCCCATGGTTGTTGGGGGCAGGGAGCCTCCTAAGGAGATGCAGGCCCATCTCCTGGGGCAGGCCAGGGTCCAAGTGGAGGAACTGGTGAAGGAGGCCCTTGTCCCCAGCTTCCCAGGAGCCTCTCTGTGTTACTGAATGACCACCACACCTCTAATCTTACCCTTGCTCACTACATCCTCAAATGACCCTCTCATTTGTCCCTCAAGAAAACCCTATTGAATGAGGTCACTGGGGACTAGCTGAAAAGTATTCTTCACACATAGGGGTTATATTTATTAGTAATTCTTTATCCTAGTTTCTGTAAAGTGTATTCTAGGGAATGGTAGCCCCTCAAAATTCTGCACAAATCTTCGTGGTCAAATGAACTTCAGAAATGCTGAGAACTACATCCTCTTCTTAGGAATGCAGAGTGAGAATTAGTGTCTTTAAAGCCCTGCAACGTCCTTCAGCCAAGAAGCTTGGCCTTGAACCCCAGCACTCCCTCCACCCTGCAGTGTTTCCTGTCCACAGAGTGTTTTGGAAACACTGTACATCTGCATTCAATGAAAGAGAACAAATGACTTCATTTAAAACCCTCATTTCCCAAGTGGGATTTTCTCAGTATAGTTTTTTCCCACAAATGGAGAGTAGCTGAATTATTTTCTCTATGGTGTGAAAGACTTGCTGTGGTGGTATTTATGCTACTGATCATTCTTTTTCAACTAAAATGCATCTGAACTCATCAGATATGGTCAAATGAGAGGTACCCATTGTATCTATTTTTTATGATTTTATTTATTTATGCTTTAACTTTATTTGGCCACACCATGCAGCATGTGGGATCTTAGTTCCCTGACCAGGGATCAAACTCATGTCCCCTGTATTAGGAGTGTGGAGTCTCAACCACTGGACCACCAGGGAAGTCCCACTCCTCCGTCCATGGGATTTTCCAGGCAAGAGTGCTGGAGTGGATTGCCATTTCCTTCTCCAGGGGATTTTCCTGACCCAGGAATCGAACCCGGGTCTCCCACATTGCAGGCAGATGCTTTGCCAGCTGAGCCACCAGGGAAGCCCCTAGGGAATGGTAGCCCCTCAAAATTCTGCACAAATCTTCGTGGTCAAATGAACTTCAGAAATGCTGAGAACTACATCCTCTTCTTAGGAATGCAGAGTGAGAATTAGTGTCTTTAAAGCCCTGCAACGTCCTTCAGCCAAGAAGCTTGGCCTTGAACCCCAGCACTCCCTCCACCCTGCAGTGTTTCCTGTCCACAGAGTGTTTTGGAAACATGTACATCTGCATTCAATGAAAGAGAACAAATGACTTCATTTAAAACCCTCATTTCCCAAGTGGGATTTTCTCAGTATAGTTTTTTCCCACAAATGGAGAGTAGCTGAATTATTTTCTCTATGGTGTGAAAGACTTGCTGTGGTGGTATTTATGCTACTGATCATTCTTTTTCAACTAAAATGCATCTGAACTCATCAGATATGGTCAAATGAGAGGTACCCATTGTATCTATTTTTTATGATTTTATTTATTTATGCTTTAACTTTATTTGGCCACACCATGCAGCATGTGGGATCTTAGTTCCCTGACCAGGGATCAAACTCATGTCCCCTGTATTAGGAGTGTGGAGTCTCAACCACTGGACCACCAGGGAAGTCCCCAGAGGTTCCTATATTAAAGCCAGGGGAAATATGTGGAACCTGGGCTAGTCGCCCAGTCCTGCACTCACTGTGAGTAAGGTAGAGCAAGTTGACTGCCTCCTATTTCTATTCTTTCAGCCTATTTCAAAACCAAGTCATGACAGGATTGCCTCACCCCAGTACTGACAAGATTATCTGGGAACAAAGTGGAAGGGGTCATGCTGGTGGGAAAGACTCCTAGACTTTCAGGACTCCCGCCTTCCGAGTGTGTTATAAGGCTGGGGTTAACGATAAACCTGGGAGCTGAATCTTGAAAGTTAAAGAGAACTTGTCACATGAAAATCTCAGCTCCCAAATGGGCAGTGCTGCCAAGTGGCTCAGTGTGGACATACATGTCAGCCCTTGGATCAAATCCTGCCCCATCTTTCTCTAGCTGTGTGACGGTCTGGCAGTTACTTCTCCTCTCTGAGCCTCCGTCTATCAGCAAAGTGAGGAATATGGACTGTGATTCATAACGAGTAGTCAGGATTGAGTAAGATCTTGGCACAGTGACTGAAACAACAGCCAATATCGTTATTATCCTCAATGCTCTGTATCTGAGGATTCCAAACTTAGACCAGTGGTTGGCTGAATTCATGGATTCAAAACCTGCAGATATGGAGGTCAACTGTATTATGACATTTTATGTAAAGGGTATAAGCATTTCCAGATTTTTGTTTCCATGGGTGGCCTGGAATCAATCCCATGAATACTAAGAGAAAAATATGTGTGTATAAATATACAGATGTATATACATATATGAACTTCCCTGGCAGCTCAGATGGTAAAGAATCTGCCTGCAATGCAGGAGACCCAGATTCAGTCCCTGAGTCAGGAAGATCCCTTGGAGAAGAGAATGGCACCCACAACCCACTCCAGTATTATTGCCTAGAAAATCCCATGGGCAGAGGAACCTGGCAGGCTACAATCCATGGGGTCACAAAGAGTCAGACACAACTGAGTGACTAACACACACATATATGTATACACATTCTCCATCCCAGTTCCACATATTTATACATACATATATAATAAGTGATTCCCTTCATTAAAATTATTTGCTTTCTAAAAGCTTTAACCCTAATTCTGACTATACTCTTCCAAAGTAAAGATCACCAGGAGGACTTTGATTAGAAACACAGATTCCTGCCCCTCCTTTTCAAGATTCTGGCGCTGAGGTCGCAGGCACAGTCCAGAAATGTGTGTTGTTATAAGCTCCCCAGATGAGCACTCACAAGTGCTTGGCAAGCACATTGACAAACACTACCTTGTTCAGGAAAACATGATTGATTCACTTTACATACACACTATCAAGCAAAAGCCAGGCCCATCTCTGCAGGTGGCCAAAGGTCATGCGAACCACCCACACAGTTCTGTCTGCTGGGTGGATTCAGGACTGCTGCCCGTGTGGCTGGGCCCTGTAACAGAAGTGATGTCACACTCTCTGAAGCTGGTTTGTGACAGGGGAGGCTTTCAGGCCCTGGAGGATGATGGTGGATGATGGGGACAGGGCACAGCAGAGAAGGAAGTGGCCGAAGCAGGAGGCAGAAAGGCAGCGAGGGCTCGGGGAGGTGGGAGCGCCACACCTACCTGTGATGGTAAGTGAGGAGCTGGGGGAAGAAGGTAGTTACTTAACCAAGGTAGGTATGAAGGCCTTGCTGGGCCTCAGTGGGAGCATCATGGGGGCCAGTGCAGGCTTCTGAGAGCCAAGTGATGTGATTCAACTCACAGGCCAGCAGCAATGCTGGGCCACTGTTGGCAGGAGGGATGGAGGTGAGGAAAGGGACTCAAGCTGCTGCAATAAGTCATTCATATGAAGAAGCAATGAGGGACCCATGTTAGGGCCAGGGGGTGGTTGTAGGATGCAAGCGAGGAAGATGAGACATGATGGGAGGGGCCCCTGTACTAGGTGGTGGTTGCATGAAGCTCTGAGAGGAAGTGAGGCCGCAGGGTAGCATGAGTTTGGGGAAGAGGGAGAAGGAGCCTCAATGTAGCTTAGCAGCCGAGGGGAGAGAGGGCCACAGAGAAGGTCGTGGGCTTGGGTTAGGCCTGGTGCACAGGACATGACAGAGCAGTGATTGCAAAGCCCACATGCCTTTCCCATCACCCACTGCCATGCTCCAGTGGCCAAGTGTCACCCCCTACATCTTACCTCCCTGCTGGGGCAGGAGGCCACGCTGGGGCTGAAAGAGGGCCAGTCTGCAAAGACACTCTTGAGGCCAGGAAGTGATGGTGACACCTGGAAGGAGGGGAGGGAGGAGGAAAGGGAGAAGGGGAAGAGAAAGGAGGGGACAGGCTGGGAGAGGGGAGGGAGAAGGGCAGTGGGAGGAGAAGGCAAGGGGGGTGGGGAAGAGGAGAATAAGAGAAGAGGGGACAGCAGGGGAGAGGAGGAGAGAGGAGGAGGGCTTGGGGTGGAGCCCCTATTCACCTTGAGTAAGGGCAGAAGAGATGCACACACAACCTTGACCAACCTGGCAGGGCAGCAGCAACTGAGACACACCCCCGAAGACTTTCTCTAGTTTTGCTCCCCCTACACATACCCTGAAGCCCGAGCGCGTGCTCAGTCAATTCAGTCACGTCGGACTCTCTGTGACCCCTTGGACTGTGACCTGCCAGGCTCTTCTGTCTGTGGGATTCTCCAGGCAAGAATACTGGAGTGGGTTGCCATTCCCTTCTCCAGTGGATCTTCCCAGCCCCAGGGATGGAACCCGAGTCTGCTGCATGTCCTGCATTGCAGGTAGATTCTTTACCACTGAGCCCCCTGGGAAGCCGTAAGCATAGGAAATTTTCTTTAAATGAAATTGGCAAGTCAGTACAGAGCAAGTATGTTTACAGGCACGCAATAGACCTGGGTCCTTAAATTGGTGTTCAAAGAGAGGATACAGGCACTTTTGTTAAGTACCTCATCAGTGCTAGAACACATTCTAAGACTAGGACAGGATCCCATTTTACAGAAGAGGAAAGCTCTGATTGGCTCCAACACTCACCCAGAACTTCACATCTGGTAAGTCATAGAGCAGAACTTGAACCCAGCTGGGTCTGTCACCAGAGTCAGAGACCTTTCCTGGGGGAGGTGGCCCCTGGCAGGAACAGGGTGGCTCTCCCCATTCCTTGATGTCCAGACACACCCCAGTAGGCTCTGGACCTCTGGATGCTCAGGAGACCAAAGGCCATTTTGTCCTTGTTATTTGACTATGTCTCTTCCAAGACTAAGTCTGTGGACAAGACGTCATTGGAAGTGACTTGTTTGCATTCTCCCAGTTGGGGAGTTGGGTCACGCCTCTGTAAAGAGCCTGACAGAACTGATGTACACAGCAGTCTTCCTGGAACTGATTTTTCCACTTGAATTGGCTCTTTTCATTCATGATTTGTAATTGGTTAGAAGGTCAGGGGTTAGGGATATTTAATTTTGGCTCACTGATTACATTGGTCATGTAGATGGATGCAGTTAAAAGCTAGGGCTTAAGAAAATGAAATAGAAATGAAGTAGACAGAATTTTCAAGAACTTCCAAGATTTGGTCACGGATTTTCTGGGGCTGGCCTCACTTTAGTTGCTCCTCATGCTTCTTGGATTGCCAAGGTTACAGAAAGTGAAGGGGCACCAAGGAGAAAACCTGGAAAAGATAGTCAAATTTCACCTTTTTTGGAATATTCTAACAGAAAATGCATTCGGCCAATAAGAGATTAGTGAGCCAGCCAAGGTCAGAGGCTGGAGACACAAATGTGTCAGTTTACTCCTGTCAGAGAAACAGCCTTGCCAGGCATTTCTCATGAAAGGGATTCGGTACCGGTTATTGCTTACAGAGAAGAGGGAAAGCTTAGAAGCCCAGTAGGAGAGGTGGAGCATCCAGAAGCTTGGCAATAGCAGGAAGCTGCCAGTACCACCTGCAAGGATGGATGCATCAGGGGGAACGTAGTTATCAGAAGCCAGAAGCCAGCTGCTGGGCGGGGCTGGACCACAGCAGGAGGAGCTATCAGAGAAGGCCAAAAACAGAAGATGGAAGAAGAGGTGGACAGTCACCCTGCCTTCTTCTTCTTTCCACTTTCCAACCTCCCAGCAGTCCTCCCACAAGTAGAAAGTAGCCCAAAGCCTGCTGCCAGGAAGCCTGGGAAATGCAAGGCAGAGCAGCACAGGGAAAGGAGCGGAAGGCATCTGAGAGCAAACGGGCACGAGGGGCACTAGGGCGAGGGGCCCCCAGGCGCTGCCCTTCAGGAGCTTCCTGTCTGACTCAGGCCACCTCCGCAGTACAGGGAAGAGGGGAAGGGTCATCATCAACTGACCCCTCCTTGTGCCACAAGTGTGCCAGATGCTTTCCGTAGTGTGGTAGATCTCTTAACCCTCAACACAGCGTTGCACAGCAGTTCCATCCCCACTTTACACAAAAGGAAACTAAGGCTTGGCAGGGCAGGGAGGGTGACAGCCAGGACGTGGTGGGGGTGGGGAAGCTTCGGGTACAGCCTCACAGAGCCTAGGCTCCTCCTGGCAACCCCGGTGCCTGTGGCTGCCTGGCTCCTATCTATCACTCTTTGGGCAAATGTGACCTTTTCCAAATGCAGACAAACCTTAGCCCCAATCTTAAAGGACAATGAAGTTAATAAAAAGAAAGCAATTACTGAACTGAAACAAAACAAACTATTTTATTCACCTTACTTTTAACTCCTATTAACACTTAAAAGCTCAATGGAAACGTTTTATTAAAGTTCACTGCTTTGGACTTTTAAAGCAATGGAAAGTTCTCTAAAACTTCCCCAGAGCCCAGATCCTTGGCTAACTGTGATCCCACGGGCCACACCACAGCTCTAGCAGATGTGCTTACGTGTGTCCAGGTGAGTGTGGGATGCGAGTGACTCTGAACCCTTTCTTTGTGTCACTTTTCAAATTGGTAATGGCTTAGCAATTTGGAATTCGTCTTCTTTGTCATTCCCATCCACCTGGATCACAGACTCCTCAAGGGCAGAGGCAGCTCTGGTTTGCATACCACTCTCTGTAGCCTCCGATGCCTGCTGCTGCCTCTGCCCTTTGCCTGCCTGCATCGCAGATGTGGTCAGTCAGGAACTATTCATCGGACACCCTGGTGCCAGGGCCTACGATAGATGAAAACATTTTTCTTCATCATCCTATTCATTCCAGAATGTTACTGATCATCTACCAGGCCCAGCAGGTGGACACTGATAGGACAGAGGGTAGCCAAGCAGCCAAGTTACCTCCTCCCACATTTTTGGCCTCACAGCTTTGCAAGGCAAGCATCATTATCCACATTTATAAATGCAGCTCAAACAGAGTGAGAAGGATTCCAAAAGCACACTCCTGGTTTGGAAGTGACAGAGTCAGTCATCTCTTCTCCCTGCTCGACACTGCCCCTCCTCCTTGCTGGATGGGACAGGAGGTAGAGGAAGAGCCTGCAAATTAAATAGAGAAATCAGAAGATGCTGCTGAGACTTTCCTGGTTGTCCAGTGGTTAAGACTCCGTACACTCTCGGTAGGGGCTTCGAGTTCAAGCCCTAGTCAGAGAATTAAGATCTTGTAGGCAGTGAGGTTAAAAAAAGAAGACACTATTGTTTTATGTGTTTTCCATAACGTTTTTGTTGTTGTTGTTGTTTAATTGCTAAGTTGTGTCTGACTCTTTGGGACCTCATGGACTGTAGCCTGCCAGGTTCCTCTGTCCATGGGATTCTCCAGGCAAGAATACTGGAGTGGGGCACCATTTCCTCCTCCAGGGGGTCTTTCCAACCCAGAGATGCAACCCAAGTCTCCTGCATCTGCAGATTCTTTACCACTGAGCCACCAGGGAAGCATGATAAGAGAAGAAAATTTTAAAAAACTCTTATAACCCACTATCCACAGACAAATGAGATCTTGTCTGTAAGGCCCTTAAATCAGAGCCTGGCAGGTAACAGTCAGGCAGCAAATCTAAGACAGTAGTCTGTAATTCCTTTTTTTAAAGGATAAAATGGGATTATTTTTTGACTTTCCTGGTGGCTCAGATGGTAAAGCATCTGTCTACAATGCGGGAGACCTGGGTTCGATCCCTGGGTCGGGAAGGTCCACTAGAGAAAGAAATGGCAATCCACTCCAGTACTATTGCCTGGAAAATCCCATGGACAGAGGAGCCTAGTAGGTTACAGTCCATGGGGTCACAAAGAGTCGGACACAACTCAGTGACTTCACTTCACTTCACTTCATTTTTTAAAACCAGAAAGGAAAACTTTTTCCCTCCAGAGAACATTCAGCGTTATCTGGAGACCATTTTTGGTGGTTGTAACTAGGGGTGGAAGGCACCAGGAACACTAACACCCTACAACACACAGAACAGCCCAAAAAAAAGAATATTGTGGCCCCAGATGCCAAAAATGCTGAGGATGAGAAGCTGGTCTTTGGAGACTTCTCTTGCAGCATCAATTATTTATCATAACATTATTTTCAGCAGACACAGAGTGATCAGTTCATGGGTGATGATCTAGAATTAGTTGGAAGGCTCTTTTTTTTTTTTCCTTATAACCTAAGTATAGGAGGAATCGGCTTTACCCCAGCTTCACAGATGGGCTTCGGGTGTTGCCACTGTCTCATCCCACGTCCCCTCTGTCTTCTTGGCTCGCTCAGGGACCACAGAAGTTAGACAAGACCTACTTTTTTGCAGAGTCAGGACTTCCAAGATTTAGTTCCTATATATTTTTAAAATATAAATTTATTTATTTTAATTGGAGGTTAATTACTTTACAATATTGTATTGGTTTTGCCATACATCATTATGAATCCACCACAGGCATGGATTTTTTTCAGATCAGATGACAAGTATTTATTTATTTATTTTGGAGCACACCATAAAGCATGTGAGATCTTAGTTCTCTGAAAGAAAAGTGAAAGTCGCTTAGCCATGTCTGACTCTTTG
>SJYC01095572.1:0-24314 GCA_006408675.1 Madoqua kirkii
GTGCCTGTGGCTGCCTGGCTCCTATCTATCACTCTTTGGGCAAATGTGACCTTTTCCAAATGCAGACAAACCTTAGCCCCAATCTTAAAGGACAATGAAGTTAATAAAAAGAAAGCAATTACTGAACTGAAACAAAACAAACTATTTTATTCACCTTACTTTTAACTCCTATTAAGCACTTAAAAGCTCAATGGAAACGTTTTATTAAAGTTCACTGCTTTGGACTTTTAAAGCAATGGAAAGTTCTCTAAAACTTCCCCAGAGCCCAGATCCTTGGCTAACTGTGATCCCACGGGCCACACCACAGCTCTAGCAGATGTGCTTACGTGTGTCCAGGTGAGTGTGGGATGCGAGTGACTCTGAACCCTTTCTTTGTGTCACTTTTCAAATTGGTAATGGCTTAGCAATTTGGAATTCGTCTTCTTTGTCATTCCCATCCACCTGGATCACAGACTCCTCAAGGGCAGAGGCAGCTCTGGTTTGCATACCACTCTCTGTAGCCTCCGATGCCTGCTGCTGCCTCTGCCCTTTGCCTGCCTGCATCGCAGATGTGGTCAGTCAGGAACTATTCATCGGACACCCTGGTGCCAGGGCCTACGATAGATGAAAACATTTTTCTTCATCATCCTATTCATTCCAGAATGTTACTGATCATCTACCAGGCCCAGCAGGTGGACACTGATAGGACAGAGGGTAGCCAAGCAGCCAAGTTACCTCCTCCCACATTTTTGGCCTCACAGCTTTGCAAGGCAAGCATCATTATCCACATTTATAAATGCAGCTCAAACAGAGTGAGAAGGATTCCAAAAGCACACTCCTGGTTTGGAAGTGACAGAGTCAGTCATCTCTTCTCCCTGCTCGACACTGCCCCTCCTCCTTGCTGGATGGGACAGGAGGTAGAGGAAGAGCCTGCAAATTAAATAGAGAAATCAGAAGATGCTGCTGAGACTTTCCTGGTTGTCCAGTGGTTAAGACTCCGTACACTCTCGGTAGGGGCTGCGAGTTCAAGCCCTAGTCAGAGAATTAAGATCTTGTAGGCAGTGAGGTTAAAAAAAGAAGACACTATTGTTTTATGTGTTTTCCATAACGTTTTTGTTGTTGTTGTTGTTTAATTGCTAAGTTGTGTCTGACTCTTTGGGACCTCATGGACTGTAGCCTGCCAGGTTCCTCTGTCCATGGGATTCTCCAGGCAAGAATACTGGAGTGGGGCACCATTTCCTCCTCCAGGGGGTCTTTCCAACCCAGAGATGCAACCCAAGTCTCCTGCATCTGCAGATTCTTTACCACTGAGCCACCAGGGAAGCATGATAAGAGAAGAAAATTTTAAAAAACTCTTATAACCCACTATCCACAGACAAATGAGATCTTGTCTGTAAGGCCCTTAAATCAGAGCCTGGCAGGTAACAGTCAGGCAGCAAATCTAAGACAGTAGTCTGTAATTCCTTTTTTTAAAGGATAAAATGGGATTATTTTTTGACTTTCCTGGTGGCTCAGATGGTAAAGCATCTGTCTACAATGCAGGAGACCTGGGTTCGATCCCTGGGTCGGGAAGGTCCACTAGAGAAAGAAATGGCAATCCACTCCAGTACTATTGCCTGGAAAATCCCATGGACAGAGGAGCCTAGTAGGTTACAGTCCATGGGGTCACAAAGAGTCGGACACAACTCAGTGACTTCACTTCACTTCACTTCATTTTTTAAAACCAGAAAGGAAAACTTTTTCCCTCCAGAGAACATTCAGCGTTATCTGGAGACCATTTTTGGTGGTTGTAACTAGGGGTGGAAGGCACCAGGAACACTAACACCCTACAACACACAGAACAGCCCAAAAAAAAGAGTATTGTGGCCCCAGATGCCAAAAATGCTGAGGATGAGAAGCTGGTCTTTGGAGACTTCTCTTGCAGCATCAATTATTTATCATAACATTATTTTCAGCAGACACAGAGTGATCAGTTCATGGGTGATGATCTAGAATTAGTTGGAAGGCTCTTTTTTTTTTTTCCTTATAACCTAAGTATAGGAGGAATCGGCTTTACCCCAGCTTCACAGATGGGCTTCGGGTGTTGCCACTGTCTCATCCCACGTCCCCTCTGTCTTCTTGGCTCGCTCAGGGACCACAGAAGTTAGACAAGACCTACTTTTTTGCAGAGTCAGGACTTCCAAGATTTAGTTCCTATATATTTTTAAAATATAAATTTATTTATTTTAATTGGAGGTTAATTACTTTACAATATTGTATTGGTTTTGCCATACATCATTATGAATCCACCACAGGCATGGATTTTTTTCAGATCAGATGACAAGTATTTATTTATTTATTTTGGAGCACACCATAAAGCATGTGAGATCTTAGTTCTCTGAAAGAAAAGTGAAAGTCGCTTAGCCATGTCTGACTCTTTGTGATTCGAGAGTTGACCCAAGAATTCTCCAAGCCAGAACACTGGAGTGGGTAGCCTTTCCCTTCTCCAGGGGATCTTCCCAACCCAGGGATCAAACCCAGTTCTCCCACATTGACGGGCAGATTCTTTACCAGCTAAGCCACAAGGGAAGCCCAAGAATACTGGAGTGGGTAGCCTATCCCTTCTCTAGGGGATCTTCTCAACCCAAGAACTGAACTGGGGTCCCCTGCACTGCAGGCAGATTCTTTACCAACTGAGCTATGAGGGAAGCTGACCAGAGATCAAACCCATACCCCTGCAGGGGAAGCTTGGAGTCTTAACCACTGGACTGCCAGGGAAGTCCCTAACTCCTATTTTTAAGTGCTTGCCCTGTCTGAGTTCCTTCTCTCCCTGTTGCAGGCCTGGAGGCCCCTCCTAGCCCCTTTAAGACCTTTGGGGAATGTTAATGCACTTCCAATAATGGGAAATCTGAAAGCCTGTGCTATGTGACGTGAGCCCAGCCAGATTAGAACGACTTCAAATCCCTTTGGACTCAAGGAACAAAGGCCTTGTCAGAATTGCAGGGATAATTAGAAAATGTGGTGCTACTTTCTCTAATAAGGGTGAGGTTCTGGGACTGCAGAGGCATCTGCAGGGACATGGCTACATTTTCTCTAGCAAGTGAGGCTACAGAAGACCTTCCATGGTCAAAACTCGAGTCCCTTGACCAGAAGTCAGGTCCCCAGTTTGCTGTATGTTAATTACACTTCAATAGAACTCGCTTTGGACCTTGTTATAACTCTGGCTGTAAGGGTAGGGATTTCAGTAAAATTCACAGAACTGAAGCTAAGACGTGACTTGGTGGTCATCTGACATTCCTTCCCTGCTAAGAAGCCAGAGAAGGGACTTGCTAACGTGCCTTAGCGATGAGACACTGGGACTCGAGTTCAGATTTTCCCGACTTTCGCTCTACACGCTTCCCAATTATGGTTCGGCTTAAGGGGAATAACCTCCTTATTGAAGACTTGCTGCCCGCTCCCATGCTCTTCTTTCCAAGTTGGGAGAAATCACAAGGGATAGCACTGAGGTCACTAAAAGGGCCACCTGACAATCATGAAGCATCTTTCAGTTTGTGCAGCATTTTCATATTTGTGTGTGATCTTCGTGAAAACCAGGAAGAAAAGGCAGGTAATGTCAAGATCCTCTTGGCAGATAAGAAAGCTGAGGCCCAAGAGAGTCAAGTGGCTTTTCCCAGGTCACTCCAATGCTTACAGCAGAGTCTCAGATGCAGTTTTCCCCGCTTCTCTGGAGACCACATTTGCTCCGGCCCCAGGAAATCCAAAAGTCAGGAGAAACCCCAGGGTGCCCAGAAATTCCTGGTGGGGGCCGTCCAAATTTGGGAGACTCTTTGGAAAGGAGAGAAAGAGCTTGAAGGAACCAGGCACTCGCTGACCTGGAGGGTGGACGTCTCAATGACCAGAGGAGCCCACAGCCTCTTGTTGGCACCTGGAAGGTACAGGGCAGGGGTGGAATAGATAGTCCCTGATTCTGGTTCTCTTATCAGAATAAGAAGGAGGAAAAGGCCATCTCCCTGTAACCTCTCCAGGTGGCAAAGGTCAGGCCCCACAAGCCCACAGGTGGACTCTGCTCCTTAAGTACTTTGAAAACCAGCTTGTCCAAAGTTCTGTTTCCAGTTCCTTATTTTGTACCAAACATCAACAGGGAAACTTCATGGAAGGAACCACGTCTTCCAAGGGATGAGTCAGTGTCTTCTCTTTGTTGGCATTGATGGTCCAACTGAGAGCACCATACCGATTGGCTCAGATCTGCTCAGATGGGCTTCTCTGCCACATAGCCTGGAGTCGGGGTGGGGAGCAGCTGCCCCAGCTTCTCTGCTTAGGAATGTACTTCTCTCTTTCCTCCCTGTCCCCTTCCTATCACACCCACACTAGAGGACTTTGTCATTAACTGATAGTGGGGAGTTGTGAGACAAAGGTACTCAGAAGTGGGAAGGGAAAATGTGAAAAAGCAGGACTTGTGGGTAGGAAGCAGAGGAAGAGCTGGGTGATGGGGAGCTGCTGGTTAAAGATTAAGGGCTGGGGGCTGGGATGAGTCTAGCACCAAAGTGCTAGGACGTGCAGGTGGTGGGGTTGTTATGTACAGAGGGCAATATTATGTACCAGTCACATGCACAGCAAAAATTCAATGGTCTCTGGGCACTAGAACACAAATGAGCTCTGAGTGAGCAGGGAGGGGAATAAAGACCTGCTGCTGCTTCTCTACTGGTGGGACATGAGTGCATTTCTTAGCCTTGTTGTGGCACGTAGGTAGACTAATCCTTGTCCACCTCTCAAGGTTGCCATGGGTCTTTGTGCGATCAGGCCACTCAAGATGCCCCTTCTCTTTCTGTCCAGAATCCGCTGCCCAACTAGTGCCTGCAGCACCCACGCCTTCTGCTCAGGACTGACTTTCCCTGAGTGCTTGCCTCAGGCCCCAGCTAGTGGGTGTTCTTATCAAAGAGGCTGGAAGAGCTGCCCCTCTGCTGGTTTCCCTAGTAACTAATGAGCCCACCTGACAACAATTCCCCTATAACTGGCAATCTCCGTTTCTCCTGGGGAGCGAAAACTGCTGCCGTGTCCTGCCTCCACTGCACACAGTGGGGTGTTGCTGTAAGTCCTTGCTTCAGACCTCTACTACTAACTCTGAGCTCTTTCTTCAGTCTTGAAGCTGGACAGCTCTTGCAGGCCTCCTGTGTATAGCCTTACAATCTTCAAGAAGCTAGAAGATGTCATAGTCCTAAAATTCTGGGAATGCTTCCCCTGAACTACGGTGAGGCATGTCTCTGGTAGGACATGCTGGGAGTTGCTTGTCCACCCAATCCATAGTTCTGCCCTGTGCCCCTCCTAGTTCAGTCTCAAGTTTGTTCTGGGGCCCACTCAGCTCTAGAGGGAAACTGTGTTATTGATTCTGGGGCACCTAAGTTGCCCAGTCAGGCTGAAAGGATTTACATTTCATAATTGGGGAAGGGGACTCTTGTACTCATCCCTCACCCTCACAAGAAGGCAGAGACTAGCCATTTTCCCTGCAGCCACCTTGAGATTCTGAAGAAAAGCATCTTGGGAGGATGTCCACAGCAAGGATGGCAGAGCCCAGACACAGGACAGCCTGCATTCTTGACGACGTCATTGAGCCACCTGTAGTCCCTCACCTGTGTGGCTGAAATTTGGCCTCTGTATCCTGACTCCAAACTGAATCTCAGAGACAGAGTTTGGGGTGAAGTTGAAAAGAATAGCTTTATTGTTTGCCAGGCAAAGGGAGACACTACAGCCTAATGCTCTTAAAATTGTGTGTCCCAACCTGGAGTGGGGAGTGAGGAGTTTTATAGAAATGGTTTCAGAGAGGGTGTGACCAGTTCATGGACCTTCTTCTGATTGATTGGTGGTGAGGTAAGTGGGAGTTAGCATCATCAACCTTCTGGTTCCAACTGGTCTGCGGTCTGCTTGCTTATCAGCAGCACAAGTTAACTTATCCCACTTGATGGGGGTTTTAGTATCTGCAAAACAACTCAAAGATATTGCTGTGCGTATCCTTTGATGGGAAACCAGGACCCTGCCCCAAGGCTGCACCATTTCTCCTTTGTGTCCCCACATCCCCTCCCTTCCTGATTAATAACTGTTTGAACCTGCCTTGGCACTCAGGGAAGGTCATGAAGGCTGAATGAAGCCTACCTGTAAAAAAAGAAACTTTGTGGGGTGGGGAGAGGAGCAGAAAGGCTTTCACGCCCAGGAGCCCAGTGGGGTCCTGCTCAGTATCACCTGGAGGCTGCCTTCTCCTGTACCTCTAAAATTGTGAGAAAACAAATAGCCTTATGTTTCAAGCTTATTTGAATTGGAGTTTCTGTGACTTGCTACCTAAACATCTTAACTGCCCGCAGTGATGGTGTCTTTCCACACTAGCCACTGAAGCCATCCCAGCTGCCGCTGGAAACTGCCACACTTCTCCATACACGCTAGGATGCAAAGCAGTGACAGGGTGGTGGGACGGAGCAAGGTCACCATCCCCCCCACCCAGGATTAAAGGTCACTCTCAGCTCCTGCTCTTACCCAGGCCAGCCCTCCTGCCAGCCTGCCTTAGGTCCTAGAATGCCTGCCCCAAATCTCTGCTCCCATTCTGTTCCTGAGTCTTCTCTAGACCTGGATTGAACCCTGGGCCCCGATGCATGAAGGTCAGACCCTTGCCCTAGTGAGAAGCCTCCCCCTTTGGGCCCATATACTTGCTTCTACTCCAGACCCAGGAGGCCACATGACTCAGAAGGACCCTCCATCTTGCAGGAAGCCTCTGCTCCTATCCTGGGGTCAGTGGCAGCCACTGAAAGGCTTGAGTACTACAAAAGACATGTTTTTATAGCTCCATGTTTAGAAAGACCCTAGTGGTGGCCATGTGGAGGGTGGACCATGGAATGGGCCCAGGGGGCCTGTGTCTGGGCCTCCAGGCCCCAGGGTCTGTATAAGGCTATAGATTGATGGATCCTCTCTGGAGTTAAAACTTTGACACTGAGCTATCCTTTTGAAAGGAATAGTAATATAGTAATAGTTTAGAGTAATATAGTAATAGTTTATAATAATATAGTAATAGTAATATGCTATATAACAGTATGTTATCTAGTGATAAAGGCTACCATTTCTGAGTACTTATATCTGAGGCACAGTGCTGAGCCTCTCCCATCCATTCCTTTACTGAGTCCTCACAATAACTCAGTAACCATTTTTGGTCCCCATTTTATAGAGGAGGCTCCCTGCTGTTCAGAAAGCTTAAGTAACCTGTCTAAGTGCCCCTAGCTGCAAAGCAGCAGACCCTTCAGTAAACCCAAATCCAAAGCGCCCATTGCTGTTAAGCAAGTGCTGGTTCCAGTCCTGTACATCAACAGCACATTTCATAGTGCAGGAGAGGAGAAGTGTTGGCCAATGGGGCTTTTTGAGGAGCACGCTGCCACGTAAGCTTGCATTTGTTCATTGTTCACCGGGTACAGAGCTTTCCCTGAAGAGGTCTCAGGGCCCTTCAGAATCCTGACCACCCCCCCTCCGCTCTGAGCTCAGGGATGTGAAAGTGATACATGTGGGAACAACCAGCCCCTTTGTATTTAGGTCATGCTCTCTTTGTGGGTGGGTATGATGCAGGGGGAAAAGGATGCCAAAAAGTCCTGAGGCTCTTGTGTATCCAAGAGATGGGCCCTGGGTGAGCAAACAGTTCAGTCTACAAGCAAGACACCTGCAAACACAGAGGAGGAAGAAAAGTTTACAAGTTCTGTCTCCTTCTGGATTTCTGAATGCCAATGGGAAATTCTGCCAAGAATCCAGCCAGACCTCAATCAGTAATGCTGTTAGCTCTCTAGAACCTTAGACTTTATTTACACTCACTTGTCTTTTATTTTTGCTCATTTACCACCGTGCTTTGAAAATTGGTTCCATCCCAGGTCAAGGAACTGAGATCTCACATTTGACAAGGCAACTAAGCCCTCAAGGCACAATTACTGAGCCCATGAACTGCAACAAAGAGCCTGCATGCCACCAAAGACCTGATGTGGCCAAATCATAGTTTTTAATTTTTTTAAAAGAGAAAAGAAACCTTCAGCCGATTGCACAGCAACATCCCTGATCAGCCCATTTTGGCCAGGCCCTGCCTTCCCCTGCAGTATTTCCTCTGATTCAGAGGCCAGGCAGGCCACCCCCAAGCCTGAGAAATCCCTGAAGAGTCTAGCTGAACCCCCAGCTCCCAACCACAGGCCTTTCCCTCCCTGGTTTCAACTTTGTTAATTAAGAAAGCAGACCAGGCTTGGTGTGAGGGAGACTATTGTGCCTGCCTCTCAAAAGCAAAGGCACCACTGTAAGAACCAGTTGGCATGGCGACTGAGCCAGGAGGACACTTTCAAAATGGGCAATTTAATTTAAACAATCATTGCGTTTTTAACTAAATGTCACATTCCCATAATTGTGAGGGCAGCTAATTGGGCAATTAATTAAAATCTTTTATTTCTGTTCTCTTGGTCCACTTATGTCTGTGCATGTGTGTGCATGCATGCACACATACATACACTTAATCACTCACAGTATGGGCCAAGTGACTAATCCCATATGAGGAAAATTCTGAAGAGCTCAGTCTCAATGATTGACCATCTGATGGTGGTTGATTCATCAGCGTCATCACTTTCTAATCACGTTCAACCCAAGACACTGCCCCTAGAAGCCTCAGTCCCCAGTTCCCACACCAAGGATGTTGACGAGGGTCAAGGTATTGTCAAGCCCGTCTGCAGACACACACCCACTGGACAGAGGTGTTGGACTTGTAGAGTTATCACCTGGGCCTTCATGCAGTTTTTAGTTCTGAAGCCCTAGGGCTAGGTACACATCTAGGTTAACTTGTATAGCCATCTTTCTAAATCGCTCTATGTACGCTCAGTCACTCAGTTTGCCCAGCTCTTTGTGACTCCATGGACTGTAACCTGCCAGGCTCCTCTGTCCGTGGGATTTTCCAGGCAAGAATACTGGGGTGGGTTGCCATTTCCTTCTCCAGAGGATCTTCCTGACCCACGAATTGAACCCACGTCTCCTGCATTGGCAGGTGGATTTTTTTTTACCATGGAGCCACCAGGGAAGCCGGTGGCCACCTCAGTAAAAAAAATGCAAATATTGTCCTTTGAAAGAGAAATTGCCTGGACAGTGCGCAGGTGTGTTATTTTCGCTGGTGAATCCTGGATTCCATGGTTACAGGCTTGGGGCCTGAACTGGAACTCAGCCCTTTGAGTCACTGCTTTGATATAATAATTTCCACAAAATAATCTTTGTTTTGCGTGCATGCTCACTCGTGTCCAACTCTTTGCGACCCCATGGACTTAATGTAGCCTGCCAGGCTCTTCTGTCCATGAGATTTTCCTCTGCCCATACTATATGGGCAAGAATACTGGAGTGGGTTGCCATTTCCTTCTCCAAGGGATCTTCAGGACCCAGGGATTGAACCCACATCTCCTGCATTGGCGGATGGATTATTTACCATGGAGCCACCTGGAAATCTTTGTTTTAAATGTTTCCAAAACTCTGATCCAGTGAACAACTCTGTTTTGCTGGGTTCCTGAGTAAGCTGACTTTAGAGGGAATATTTTCATCATACCCTGCCTGGGACAGGCTCTCCCTCCAAAAACAATGTGGAGCGCTGGTTCACTCATCTTAACTATTTTTAAAAATTCTAATTGCTGTTCTGAATAAGCTAGAAGGAGCCGAATGTACTCAACTTGTGTTTCTGCCCAGGTCAGCAGGCTGACTCTGCTGTTTAATTGAGCTGAAATCCAGAGATGAAGAGGTGGGAAACAAGAGTCTATCACCCCGAGGGAGAAATGGAAACACTACTCACTTGTCTCGGATAACAAATGCCATTCTGACCTCTCAACATTGATTGTGAGCCTTTTCAGTGCAGAGCATTCCCTTTTGTTCTGATTTCCTGACAACTGTTTAATCATAGTCTATTCATAGAAATTACAGTAAAAATCTCTTGTTTCCCACATATCAAACAAGATAATGCACAGGGAAATCAAGTTCTGGAAACAAATAATTGAGTTGAAAGTCTCCCATCAGGAGTGAAATCCTAAAGTGTGTTTAAAGCTAGATATGTGGTTACTGACCAGAGGACAGGGAGAGCATTTGTCCTCCACAAACATTTCCACATAAATTTGCCCTCAACCTAGGGTCCAATTATCAATAAAATAAGAAGAATCTAATTTTAATGGCACAATGGAAAGACATTAAAGAGGGAAACTGACATGCATTGAGTATCTCTCATGTAAATTATTTTATCTGATTTCTACAGTGACCCTATAGCATAGGGTCTATTAAGTGCATTTTATGGACAGAGGAGGGTTTCTCAAGAGGTGTTAGTGGTAAAGAACCTGCCTCCCAATGCAGGAGACATAAGAGACATGGGTTCGATCCCTGGGTTGGAAAGATACCCTGGAGGAGGGCATGGCAACCCACTCCAGTATTCTTGCCTAGAGAATCACATAGGAGAGAGGAGCCCAGCAGGCTGTGGTCCATAGTGTCCCAAAGAGTTGGACATGACTGCAGTGACTTAGCATGCATACATGCACTCATGAACCGAGGAACAGAGGCTAGAGAGGAGAAATAATCGCCCAAGATTGCCTGCCCAACGGTTTCTGGGTTCTTGCTTTTTTGCTACCCCATTCTACTTTCCAAAACAATTCATCTGCCACAAGTCCAACGTCCCAACAGGTGCCTGCCTAGCTGGCCATCAATAGCTTTAGGTCAAGCAGCTGTTGCCGAAACTTCCCAAGGGCTTGGGGCTATAGAACTGTCCTAAGGCCAGACAAGGTGTTTGGCAAACTCACTACAAAGCAAACATTGACCTGGTCTCCTTCTGTCTAGTACATCTCAGCCCAGATGGCTACAGGGACCTTGCCAGTCCCCTGAGCTCAAGAAAGGCAGAAGAGTGTACAAGCTTTTTTAAAAAATAAAATCAATATATATATGATGTAAAAGAAAAAAGTCAACTCAATACAGAGAAGTGCAGAGAATGAGAAATGAGAGTGAAAAATGAGAAATCTTGTCATCCAGAGACAGCCATTGATAACACTCTCTTGGGCACTTTTCCAAACATAAGCACACAATAGCAAGGATGTAGAATGGCATCAAAGGGGTCTTCCTTGGGAATGCCCTGGTGGTCCAGTGGTTAGGACCCCACACTCTCATTGCCGAGGGCCCAGGTTTGGGAAACTAAAGTTCCACAAGCCACTCAGAAGGTTCAAAAACAAGGCAAAGAGTGTCTTGCATTACATGTTGCTCCATATCCTAATTATTTTTACTCAGAAATGTTTTTAAAATGCAAGCCCCAATACTCAGTCTCAATACTGCAAAGTATTCCATTGTATGAATTTCTACCATTTATTCAACCAATTTTTGACTCTATAAATTATTTTTGTTTACTATTATAAATAACAGTAGAACAAATATCCCTGAATATTTATTGTGGTTTTTTTTTTTGCTGAGGGGCCCTTCTTTGACTTTGTCCTTAAGCATGAATTGCCAGAGGTAGAGGGCTAATCAGAGATCTAAGACATTTTCTTCTTGTCTTTTTCTTTTGTTGTTATAAAAATATGGTGAACGGCCAACTGGACAAAAACAGCTGCCTCAAAACGGCAGGAGGGAATTTTCTTTTATTCCTTGGGCTTTTCTTCTAGGCAATGTTCTTCATCTCTCCTCTGACTTCTTCATGTTACTTGCTTTCTTTTTTTTTTTTTAATTTTGGTCATTATAATGTAGGCATCTCTATCAAAACTTCATTTGTAGACTCTGTCCCACTGTACCCAAAGGCTGTTTGTCTTCTCCAAGCTCTAGAAGCTCTGGTAATGCAAGTCTTTCCAGTCTTATGGGTGCAATAGACAGGAGGACTCATGGATGAGTTCCATGAAGGCTGGAGGACTTCAACTTTTCTCCTGGGAGTTTATTTAAGCTATAGGCATCTCTCCTAAGCCTTTAGAATGGTCCCTCCAAACCTGCTTCCCTGGTAGCTCAGACGGTGAAGAATCTGCCTACAATGTAAAAGACCTGGGCTTGGTCCCTGAGTGGGGAAGACTGCCCCTCCTCATGAATGGAATGGCTACCCACTCCAGTATTCTTGCCTAAGAAATCCCATGGACAGAGGAGCTGGGTGGGCTACAGTCTTGGGGTCGCAAAGAGTCAGACATGACTGAGCAACTATCAATTTCACCCCTTCTTTATAAAGTAGCCTAAGAAATGTTGAGTCCTATTGCCAATGAGACCTTCCCAGGGTAGTTAGGGGCTTGTTTTTTAATACTCTATAGAATATCTGCTCATGATCTCAGTCTAATGTTGCCAGATTTAACGATAATAATAATAATGATGACAGGACACCCAGTTAAATTTGAATTTCATATAAACAAAAAGTAATTTTTAGGATAGGTATGTTCTAAATATTGCATAGAATAAAAATTACATTGTAACTTTATGAATTAAAATTATATTGCATAGATGAACTATTATTGTTTATCTGAAATTCAAATTTAATTAGAGATTCTATATGTAAATTGGCAGCCCTGCCTTGGTCAGTCTTGCTCCAGATAGGGAACAAGAGTTGTGGGAATTCTTAGAATTTTATTCACTCGTGTTCTTCTGGAAAGTTTCAGAGTCATGGCAAGTCAAGTCATGTCCTTTGACCACCTCTCTTTGGGCTTTTGGGCATTTCCTTGACTGGCTGCTGCTGATTTTTATTTTTGGAAGATGAGGTGGGTGGCCAAGGGAGGTTGGTTTTAATTCTGTGATTCTTTCATTAAGTATTCCGGGAAGGTGAGTTGTGATCCAACTTCATATTCTCTAGAGCTCAGGAGTTATATTCTTTACTAGAACCTTTAGAAAAAAACAAAGGTGAATCCAATCGATAATCCCCAGCAAGTCTCCTGGGAAATCTGTTTTCTCTGTTTCCTAATTCTCTTATACTCCACTCTTTCTGAAGCCCCTCACTAGTCAAAATGCCCTCAAAAGTATGTCTCTCTACCTCCAAGCTTTGAAACATTTTTTTTCATCTCCTCCCTTCTTTCTATCAACTCTTTTTACTCTCTTGTTGTGGAAGTGGAGTAGGGAAGGATTGAAGTAAGGATAAAGTAAAACCAGGTAGAAAATTAAGAGGGAGTGGATTCTCTTTGGTGGGCTGGGGAAAAGAAATATCTTGAATATCTCCATGCTAATAATTGATATCTCATCTCAAGTTCAGTAGAGAGCTTTACAGTTTAGTGATCAGGGAGCTTATGTTGATTTTTCCAAGGTCACATAGCTAGTCAGGGATACAGCTTAAACACACCTTTGGATTCCAAAGCCTGGGCAGTTTCTATCTCATGACCCTGCTTGTCGCATATCTTAAGTGTACATCATAGTAGTGATATTTGTTTATCTCATATCTTAAGTGTACATCATAGTAGTGATATTTGTGTAACTTTCATTACCTGATGGCAGATATGGTGATCAACTCCCTAACATTTAGACCACCTCTATTTTAGTTTGCTAGGGCTGCCACAATGAAGTATCACAAAGTAGGTGGTTTAAACAGAAGAATTTATTGTCTCATAGGGCTGGAGGCTAGAAGTCCAAGGTCAAGGTGCCTGCAGGGTTGGTTCCTACTCAGGGCTATGAGGAAGAATCTTTTCTCAGCCCCTACTTGAGCTTCGAATGGTTTGATGATAATCTTTGGGGTTCCTTTGCTTCTGCTGCATCTCTGCAATCTCTGCCTTCATCTTCACATGCTGTTTCCCCTGTGTACAGGTCTGTGTCCAAGTTTCCCCTTTTCATAAGGATAATGGGCATATTGGAGTAGGGGTTCACCCTACCCCCAGTATAAGCACATCCTAAATAATTATGCTTGTAATAACCCTATTTCCAAATAAGGTCACATTTTAAAGTAGTGGGGGCTAAAAATTCAACATGTAAATTTGAGGGGTGGGAAATGGGGACATAATTCAACCCATAACATTGTCCCATCAACTTGGCTCCTTCCTCATCCGTATTGTTCATGATGAGTAAGACACCACTTGCGGAAATAAACTGCCATCCAGGGAGTGATTTCCCAGGTGTCTCCCATCCTCTCTGTCAGGCCCCAGGAAGCAGTACCTTATCTCTGCAGTGAAAAACGAAATGCCTGCTCATCTAGGGGGCTGGGCTGCTCTGTGATTTGTTCTGTTCTGCACACTTCTTTGTGTTGGCTTATTCTCAGTGTAGGGGTATTATGGCTGCAGAGTCCCTTGGACTGCAAGGAGATCAAACCAGTCGATCTTAAAGGAAATTAGTCCTGAATATTCATTGGAATGACTATTGTTGAAATTGAAGCTCCACTACTTTGGCTACCTGATGGCTTCCAGACTCACTAGAAAAGAGTCTGATTCTGGGACAGACTGAAGGTAAAAGGAGAAGGGGTGGCAAAGGATAAGATGGTTAGCTAGCATCATCGACTGAATGGATATGAATTTGAGCAAATTCCAGAAGATAACGGAAGACAGAGGTATCCAGCATGCTACAGTCAATGGTATCACAAAGAGTCAGACATGACTTAGTGACTGAACAATAACAACAGTTCTAGACTCAGACTTGTCAAACTGCGAAAAGTAGTCTATTTTTTGTGGCTCTTTCTTTAAGAACTAGGAAGTTTTTTTCTACAAGGTCCTGGAAGTCTTCCCTCTGGGTCTCATTGACTGTTTCAAAACTACATGCCCACTTGTAAACCTGTAACTAACAAGATGATGCAGTTCCCACTCAGCAAAGGCTTACAAAATGTGCAGTCCCCAGCCAAAAGTAGGCAATTAAGTTAGATTGGTCTTTGTTGTTGTTCTCACTGCTTTCAGCTTGATGGAACTCACAGGAAAACTAGAAATTCAAGAAGGTGGGTTGCTGCCGAGTACCATTGTTCATTGGAAGCTACTGATGGTCAGCTGTTCTGGGGAAGAGAGCAGGTCAGTGCCTCTAGACCCTCAGGGACTGAGTCCTGAGGAATGAGTTTCCTCTAAGAAAGGACAATATCCCCCCCCCACCCCCCACAACACTTTTCAGGGTGGGGGTGGGGCGTTGTGCAAGAGGGGAAACAGGAACCACTCTAAATTCACTATCTGTCTCCTCTAGACTCCTTCATGAAGGTCCTCTTTCCATTCAGAGCTGGACTACAGGCCCAAGTCCAGGGCCCTAGTGAATCTGTCTCCTCCCTTTGATATTTATATACAACTACAACTCCTTCTTGACTTCTGCCATTTCTTCATTCCTGGACTGATGGAGGAGCTGAAATTGGAGCCCATAGCAATTATCCAGCCCAAGTCTTTCATTCTGAAGAAGATGCCCAGAGAAAGAAGTTGACTTGTCCAAAGTTTCACAGGGTATTAGTGACCAAGGTGTGCTGAAGAAAAACCCTACTGAGGGCTGGTGTTGGATAAAAGCTGGCCAGGAGATACGTTTTAACCCAGCTCAGGTTATGCTTATATTTCTTATTGAGGAGAGGCGGAGGGAAGGGTTAAGATAAATGTCACTGAGGGGCAAGGCAAAGAAATAACCACCATGTAAATACAATTATATGCTTGTCTTCTTCTATTCCCCATATTTTTAAGAGTCACTCAGATTTTGTGTGTTCATGCCTTTTTGTTGTTGTTGTTGTTGTTGCATAGCATTGCATTATATGGACATACAATAGCTTTTCATCCATTCACCAGCTGATGGACATTTGGACTGCATCCAGTTTGGGGCTACTGTGAATTATGCTGCTATAACATTCACCTACAAATGGTGTGAGGACTTATGCTTTCATTTCTCTTGGATAAATGTTTGGATAAATTTCTCTTGGGTAAATAGGAGTAGAATTTCTAGAAATTACATTAAGTATATGTTTAACTCTATAGAACCAAACTGTTTTCCAAAGTGGCCTTATGGTTTTACATTCATACCAGTAGTGTGTGAAGTTTCAGTTGCTCCATATTCTTGCCAAATCTTGGTATTGTCTTTTAAATTTTAGTCACCTAGTGGGTGTGTGGTAGTATCTCACTATGTTTTTGACTAATGTTGAGCATCTTTTCATGTATTTATTTGCCATCTGTATATATTCTTTAGTAAAGTATTTGTTCAAGCCTTTTGCCCATTTTTAATTGTGTTGGGTGTCCTATTATTGAGTTGTGAGAAAGCTTTCATGTATTTTAAATACAATATATTGTTAGATATACGCTTTGCAATCATTTTCTACCAGATTAGACCATGATATTTCATTTTCTTAACAGTGTCTTTTGAAGACTCTGTCTTTAATGAAGTTCAATTTAATCATTTTTTATTTTATGATTCATGCTTTTTGTGTCCTATTAAGAAACTTTTGCTAACTCAAGGTAGCTAAGGTCTTAGTTTGTATTTTCTTCTAGAAGTCTTTTAGTTGGCTCTTACATTCAAGTCTATGATCCATTTTATACTAATGTTTATATATAGAGTCACATAAGGGTTAAGAATTGTGTTTTTACATAAAGATATCCCATTGTCAGTCCTTCTATTCTTGAGGCTCCTGATACTTAAAAAAAAGAAGCTACACCAAAACAGAATCTTAAAATATTTTCACATATTTTAAATGTTCACATTAAATGAGTTAGTACTCTTAACCTCAAATTATGAAAGGACAGTGATTATATGTATAGTCTCATTTGCTCAAGTGATCTCAAGGTCCCTGAAGACAAGCCCCATTTGCAAGCCTGTTTTCTTCACCCAACTTGTAGCTTCTCAACGTGTGGCAGTTCACACTAGCTGAAAAGTGAGATGCTACACTTTTACAATTGTATAACAACGATAATGATAATCCCAAGGTATTGACTGCTTGCCAGGAGTTGGGGGAAGTTGCAAAGAGTCACCAGAGAAGTTTAGTCCTCCATGACACTGTGGTCCAGAGTTGCCAAGTAGAAGTGGAGAGAGCTATGCCTCCTAGCCTTCCCAGGACTGGCTGAGCCCTAGGAATCAGAAGTAGGAGGGATGCATGAGATTACATGAATTTCTCAGTAAACAAATGTTGTGAAATGTGGAGAGGTAAAAGGTCCATTGGCAGGGAACAGGACAGGCATCCAACAGACCTGGTTTCTAAGCGCAACCACCCCTAACAGCAGCCTGCTTTCTTGGACCTTCCTCCCAGTATACTATATGGGATATGCCCAGGTGATCTCTATGTTTACCAAATATGACCTTATGCATGCATGCTAAATTGCTTCAGTAGTGTCTGACTCTTTGCAACACTATGGACCATAGCCTTCCAGGCTCCTCTCTCCATGGGATTCTCCAGGCAAGAATACTAGAGTGGGTTGCCATGTCCTCCTCCAAGGAGCTTCCCGACCCAGGGATCCAAATGACTTTTTGGGAAGGCTCAAAAAATGGAGCATGTGATAAGAAGCACAATCAACTTAAAGGCAACCCCATCGAACAAAACTGAAACAAAATGAGAAATAACTAAAGTAAGGATTGTATTATAAAATAAAATAAATATACATGATTCCATATTAATATAAATTTTTGTTGTATAAGTAAATTAAATTAGAAGAAGGGATAACTTTTCTATAGGGAAGAATCCCCAAAAATAAATGTAGAAGAAATGAAAACTGTAAAAGAAAAATCTTTGAAATCAATTTATACTTCAATTTTAAAAAATAAATGTAAAAAAATCATGATTAGGAAAGTACCATAGCAACAGTTATTACAGGCAAAACCTACTAATGGATGTTCAAATTAGTATGAGAAAGTTTGAGGATAAACAGAATATTTGCATAGTTTTGAAGTATTTTCCCCAAGATATTTCTTAATTATAAAGGTAAAAATAGAAATTTTACACTAGAGAAACCCAGGAGACACCCCCTCAACCAACTGCTCAAGGTTAATTATCACCAGTAATAAGGCATATTGACATCATATACCTCCAGTTATTATGCTGAGAAGGTCACATCACTCTGAGCTATTCCTGTCAAAAATCCATAACCTCAGTCTAATAGTGAGAAACTTCCAATAAACCCCAAATGACAGATAATCTACAATATAACTGACTAGTGTTCTTTAAAGTGGCAAAATCACCAAAGACAAGGAAAGACTAAGAAACTTGTCACAGATTAGAAGAGATTAGGAGGCCTGGCAACTAAATGTAAAGTGAGCTCTACATTAGTGGAAGAAATTCAGATCAGGCCTGTAGTTTAATTAATAGAAATTAATAGCACTAATAATCACATTCATAGTACCAATGTCAGTTTCATGGTTTTGATCACTGGACTATGGCTAGATAAAGTGTTAGGATTTACTTTCAGGGGAACTGAGAGATGGGGACTGTTTTGGCAACTTTTCTGTTGCCAAAAATATATTTCAAAATAAAAAGTTTTTCAAAATACTGCAGTATACTTAAGTGAAGTAGAAGTTCCCCTAGACACTGCAGTCTGAGAGACACAGGTAGGAGTCCCCTGTCTTTCCCAGTTTCCTCTCCAGCCTGTTGAGATGTCTGAAACCCCATCATTCAGGATGTACACCTTTCAACTAAGGTTTTGAATCCCATGATTCAAGATGCATGCCTTTCAACTAAGATTCAAACAGTCATGTAGCAGGCATTTGTTAAGCACATTTTACCCCCAGGCACCTGCCAGGTACTAGGGATAAGTAGTGAATAAGACATGTGGGACTTCTGTTCCCCTGGAGCTTATAGTCAGCCATTAACATCTTAGTGGGAATTAGTTGGTTTGAAACCAGGCTACTAAGGAGGGGGGATATTTTTCTGAGCAAAAGAGAAAAGGCTCAGAGCAGGGAGCAGGTGCCATGTGCAGAAGGTAGGTCTGCACAGCAGCTTCTAGAAGTTCTAAGATCTGCATATGGCCCTGAGACAGACAGGATGGGGCACTGGGAGGCAGTTCACCCCATACCCTGCATGTTAAGGCCAGCTATGAGCCAGATTCCTGTGAAGCCTGAATGAACCTGAAATAATAGGGATAGCAACATCTGGAGAGCACTAACTATGCAGCGTGTATGCTCTCGTGACTTTAGTGCTGATGACGCATTCAGTCTGCCTAACAACCCTGAGGTAAGGTACTATTACTATCCCATTTTACAGAAAAAGAAACTGAGGCACTAGAAATTTAGAAATTTGCCCAAGTTCACACAGCGGGTGTGTGGTGGATCTGGACCATGGACTGGGGCAGTTTAGCTCCTGAGTCTGTGCACTTAACATTCATTCTCCAATGCTTCTCCCAGAGCCCAGGGGAAACACAGGGAAGGGAGATGAAGAGTGCCACAGAGCCAGAACAAAGGCCTTTTCTGCATCTAAAGGAACAACAACAGCAACAACAACAACAAAAAACCCTGAATCTTGTTTTGTATGAGTGTCTACAATGTTTTAGACAAAGCTGCCTAGGGCTTTCCACATATTAGGCATGTAACATTCATACTTCTGAGGGCTATCATTCCTGATTTACAGATGAGGAAGCTGAGGCTTAGGGAGGTTAAGTTTTTTTCCCAAGGTCACATGAGTCTGATATTAGGGCAATCCAGAATTTAGCCGATTTGTGGGAAGTTTTAGACTTAGCGACTATCAGTCTCACCCATGGCCTGGTACTAAATAAGCCCTCTCTTCCGATCTCTACCTCTCCTCTCCTCCCCTCTTCTCTCTCTCTCTCCCTCCCTTTCTCACAGGAAAGTTAATTATTTAATGCCCACAGTATAGATCTTGAGTATGGCATTTTGCAGCGCTGAGCTTTAACAGTGCATGTTTAAACACATTTAATCCAATGAATATTTCAAGGTAATTAATCTCCACAGGGTGAGAGAATACTCAGGTTTTCCAGCACATCATAATACATCTGAATCAGCTAAGGAAATGATCTGCTCACTCCGCAGTAGGTTGAAAAAGATTCACTTAAAGACTTTCAGCGCTGACTCCCCGTGGTTAAAGAGCAAAGCTACTGCCACTGAGAAGTACTTAGGCACCGCCTAGTGGTGAAAGTATTTATGCATAGAGAGAATATGGCTAACAACTTTTGGACAGATACCAACTCTTTAGGGCTACCAGGTGGTGCTGGTGGTAAAGAACCTGCCTGCCAATGCAGGAGACATAAGGGGTATGGGTTCAATCCCTGGGTGGGGATGAGCCCCTGGAGGAGGGCATGGCTATCCATTCCAGTAGGCGGCGGCGAGCCGTCGGCGCACTAAGCGCAGGCGGGAGGAGCTACCCCACGTCCGAGGTCAGTGGTGGCTCGGAGGAGCTACCCTGTGTCCAAGGTCAGTGGCGGCCAGGAGGAGACACCCCGCGAACGGGGCGGTGGCCAGGAGGAGCTATCCCGCGTCCGAGGTCAGGAGAGGCCGGGAGAAGCCACCTCACACCCGAGGCCAGGGTAGTGACCCTGGGAGCCACCCTGAGCCGGAGGCCAGAGGAGGCAGCTGGGAGGAGCCACCCATCCCCGAGGCCAGGGCTGGAGGCTGGCAGGAGCAACCCGAGGAGCAGTGGCTACGCAGGTGCAGGAGGCCTAGAGGAGCTATCCCACTTTGAAGGTCAGGAACAGCAGCGGTAAGGAGATAACCATCGTCCAAGGTAAGGAGCAGTGGCTGTGCTTTGCTAGAGCAGCCGTGAAGAGATACCCCACACCCAAGGTAAGAGAAACCCAAGTAAGATGGTAGGTATTACAAGAGGGCATCAGAGGGCAGACACACTGAAACCATGCTCACAGAAAACAGGTCAATCTAATCACACTAGGATCACAGCCTTGTCTAACTCAATGAAACCAAGCCATGCCTGCGGGGCAACCCAAGATGGGCGGGTCATGGTGGAGAGGTCTGACAGAACTTGGTCCACTGGAAAAGGGAATGGCAAACCACTTCAGTATTCTTGCCTTGAGGACCCCATGAACAGTATGAAAAGGCAAAATGATAGGATACTGAAAGAGGAACTCCCCAGGTCAGTAGGTGCCCAATATGCTACTGGAGATCAGTGGAGAAATAACTTCAGAAAGAATGAAGAGATGGAGCCAAAGCAAAAACAATACCCAGCTGTGGATGTGACTGGTGATAGAAGCAAGGTCTGATGTGGTAAACAGCAATATTGCATAGGAACCTGGAATGTCAGGTCCATGAATCAAGGCAAATTGGAAGTGGTCAAACAAGAGATGGCAAGGGTGAACGTCAACATTCTAGGAATCAGCGAACTAAAATGGACTGGAATGGGTGAATTTAACTCAGATGACCATTATATGTACTACTGTGGGCAAGAATCTCTCAGAAGAAATGAAGTAGCCATCATGGTCAACAAGAGTCCAAAATGCAGTACTTGGATGCAATCTCAAAAACAGAATGATCTCTGTTCATCACCAAGGCAAACTGTTCAATATCACAGTGATCGAAGTCTATGCCCCAACCAGTAACGCTGAAGAAGCTGAGTGTTGAACGGTTTTATGAAGACCTACAAGACCTTTTAGAACTAACACCCAAAAAAGATGTCCTTTTCATTATAGGGGACTGGAATGCTAAAGTAGAAAGTCAAGAAACACCTGGAGTAACAGGCACATAAATGCAGTACTTGGATGCAGTCTCAAAAACAACAGAATGATCTCTGTTCATCTCCAAGATGCACTGCAATCCATGTGTAAAAGAAGGAACACAACACAGTATGGAAGGGAGCCCCACCTGACAAGACAGCCGGTGGTGTGTACTTTCCCATGAATGTTCTGCAGCTCCCAAAATACACATGCTTACGTTTATCTCCAGGCTTTGAACATGCTGCTCTTTCTGCTCAGAACAAACCACACACTCATACATTCACACACTCATACATTCACACAGTACTAAGCATATATATACATATATCTTTGTTCACAATATTTGATGACATATATTCCATTATTACAAACGGGCATGAATTTCAGCTCAGGAGCATAAGAAATGTAATCTTTATTTTGCTATAACTCAAAATAGATTTGGATCTGAGCCCCTATTCTGCTAGATGGAGAGCCAATTTGGAGGGCCCCTTCAACCCCCTGATTGCATCTAGATGTGGGGGCAAAATGATGAGGATTTGTGTAATATCTTGGACATTTCCTGTTCGTGTTGACTGAGAAGTCTCCTGACCTCTAGCCCTTGAGTTGCACAAGCCTCTTTGGATTTCTGTTGTTTTCCTCCAAGGAACACATCTAAAAGTTCAGGAGAGAAAGGACCTTGCTTCACAGGACCTAGCAATAGTGGTGAATTCTCCCACCACCACTGACCACCACTTTGTTTCCCTAGGAATCGTTTCCAAATTTCAGAAGCTGAAAGCTTTCGATGGCTTCACAGCACAAGGGCCCAGGCCAATCACAAGAAGATAGGCCTGCAGTGAGAAGCATTCAACAACAACAACAAAACCTTGATCTTTGGTGATATCAAGATCATGAGCAACAAGGAAAATCTGCGGAATAGTTAGAACTAGTCAGAGAACAGGGGAAATAACAACCAGATACAACATGGGATCCTGAGCATTAACAAAAAACTGAATGGGGTCTTCAATTTGGTTAACAGGATTGTAGCAATGTTAATGTCCTGGTTCTGATAACAAAGATGTTTATACAAAATGTTAATAATTGGGAGGGCTATTTTACAATTTCTCTGTGAACCCAGAGGAAATTCAACATAACAAGTTAAATAAAAATCTACTTGCTTAAACTTCTAGGACAATAGTTCTCAATTAAATTAAGTTGCTTTATAAATAATAAAAAAGAACTTTTCTTGCACAAAGCACTGATACTTTTAATTAAGCTTTTTGTTTGGAGGTAATTGTAAATTCACATACAGTTGTAAGAAAAAATACTGAGATCTCATGTAACTTGCTCATTTTCCCCAAAGGTAACATCTTGTAAAACTACAGTACAAGATCCCAACTGGGATATTGGTATTGATACAGTTGAGATATGGAACTTGACCATCGCCACAGTTATTCCTGCTGCTGCCCTTTTTAGCCTCACCTCCTTTTATCACCCCCATGGTCCTCTCGCTCCTGGCAACCGCTCATCTGTTCTCCATGTCCACAAACTTGTCATTTCATCCACACATACTGTAAATAATACAGTATATAACTATTTAGAATCGGCTTTTGAACTCAGCATTGTGTGCACGCGCTCAGTCACGTCCGGCTCTTTGCAACCCCACGGACTGTAGCCCACCAGCCTCCTCTGTCCATGGAATTTTCCAGGCATGAATGCTGGAGTGGATTGCCATTTCCTCCTCCAGGAAATCTTCCCAACCCAGGGGTAGAACTCACTGTCTCCTGTGTCTCCTATATTGGCAGGCAGATTCTTTACCACTGCACCACCTGGGAAGCCCAGCTTCATTCTCTGGCAATTCATCAAGATTGTCTTATGTATTATCAGTAGCCCCTCTATTTTTATGGCTGAGTAGTGTTCCATGGTGGAGAAGGCAATGCCACCCCACTTCAGTGCTCTTGCCTGGAAAATCCCATGGATGGAGGAGCCTGGAAGGCTACAGTCCATGGGGTCACTAAGGGTCAGACACGACTGAGCGACTCCACTTTCACTTTTCACTTTCATGCATTGGAGAAGGAAATGGCCACCCACTCCAGTGTTCTTGCCTGGAGAATCCCAGGGATGGGGGAGCCTGGTGGGCTGCCGTCTCTGGGGTCGCACAGAGTCAGACACGACTGAAGCAACTTAGCAGCAGCAGCAGCAGCAGTGTTCCATGGTGTGTATGTGCCACAGATTGTTTAACCATTTTCATGCTGAAGGACATCTGGGTTGTTTCCAATTTGGGAGTTAACACAAATAAAGCTGCTGTAAATATTTGTGTACAGGCTTTTTGTGAATGTAAGTTTCATATCTTTAGGATAGAATCCTAGAAGTACAGTGACTAAATTGTATGGTAGATGCATGGTTAGTTTTTCAAGAAGCTGCTAAACTTTTCCTGAGCAGTCTCACTATTTTACATTTCCATCAGCGATGTGCGAGTGGCCCATTTCTTCCACATCTTCATCAGCATTTTAGCCATTCTGACATGTGTATAGTAATACCTCATTATGTTTTAATTTGTGTTTTACTAAGGGCTAAAGATGGACATCTTTTTATGTCTTTATTTCCTTCTATATATTCTCTTTAGTGAAATTCTCTTTTAGAAAGATTCTTTTCATGCTTTGCCCATTTTATTTGTTTGAATTATTTCTTTGTTTTACTGTTGAGTTTTGAGCATTCCCTGTTTATTCTAGATACTAGTCTTTTGCAAGACATGTAGTGTATAAATATTTCTTTCAGTCTGTAGTTTATCTTTTTTATCCTCTTAACAGAGCCCTTCACAGAGCAGAACATTTTCAATTTTTGGGGGGGTGATTTTTAAAGTTCTCATCAAAATTAATTTCTTTCTTTTTTTTTTTT
>SJYC01095574.1:0-52424 GCA_006408675.1 Madoqua kirkii
TTCATTGTCAATGTCAGAGGCACCAAAGTATCGCCATATTTAGCAAAGAAAACACTTTCTTCTTCTATTTGGATTTTAGTGAATGGATCAAGCACTATCCATGTGAAGTTGCTTTGACATCAACTGCAAAGTCCTGTAACAGTGCGGCTCAATGTGATTTGGATTATCATCTTCAGGTACAAAAACATATCATGAGTTCAGAGCCCAAGGACTTCACTTTTAAACCTTGGGGCTTGAACTACATTTGAATTCAAATTAAGTAATGCCCTTAGATCAACTTGAGCTGACAAATTCTTTAGAAGTAAGTGGAATAAGGCAATTTGATGGAAATTATACTGTGCAGTGCCTTGTCACTCCAGATATTTCACCTTTACATTAAATTTTTTTCAATTAACTTAAAGGTAACTGCTATATGCGTGATATTCAGGCTATCTGTCATTATTATTCATTTATTTATAAGCAGAACTATCATTTACAAGGACCTAATTCTTAAGGAAACATAATTGTTTTAAACTGATCAATTTGCTTATATAAAACTTTGTAAAATCTTTCCTCTGGAAAGAAAGTTAAACATTGGTTGTCAAAGCATATTCCCTGGGGATCCTCAAGTTTATACAGCATTGTTCCAAGCATAATAAAGCTTCAACAAAAATTTGCTGACTTAAGGTGACTTCCTGAAAAAAAAAGAGCAATGCATGCTGATAAAATATGTAGAAAGAGCTACTTCACTGGCACCCGAATGAAGTAAAAAAAAAAAAAGTCTATTAATATATCCTGCACCCACTCCCTTCACCCATTTCATCTGAAAATAATATAGAATCACAGACTTAAAATTCTAAAGAAACTAAATCGAAAGGGAGTTTAGAGTTCATTTTTCAAAAAAAAAAAAGTATTTTGTAGATAATGAAACTGAGACCCAGAGAGTTCATTCCACAAGACCACTCTGAGCCAAAAAGAGTCTCCAGAACCTGCTGGTCATGACTTAACCATTGGTAGTCTTAGCAACCCACATATGAAGAACTAATAAAAAGTCTAATGTGTGGTCAGCTGTACAGGTCACTAAATGACAAACTCCCAAAACTCTCCTGCCGTATTTTCAATGTCTAGCAATTCCCACCTATGAAATCACCCCCTTTATTCATTCAAAGTTCACTTTAAACTCTGCCTCTTCTAAATATGTTTATTTAAAAGATATGAAAGTGAAAATTGAAAGTGAACTCACTTAGTCATGTCCGACTCTTTGCGACCCCATGGACTGTAGCCTACCAGGCTCCTCCGTCCATGGGATTTTCTAGACAAGAGTACTGGAGTGGATTGCCATTTCCTTCTCCAGGGGATCTTCCCAACCCAAGGATCAAACTCGGGTCTTCCACATTGCAGGCAGACGTTTTACCATCTGAGCCACCTGGGAAATCTAAAAGATATGAGGTTAATGCAATTTTCAAGAAGGTAAAGCTATACTTGTATCAAAACATGACTAACGATCTGGATATTTATGCTTTCAGGTAAACAAAAGAAAGCATTCCATCTACCTCAAATCCCACAACAAGTTTGCATGAAGTAAATTTAATAAGTTTTAAAATTTTGGAAGGTAATCCTACCAAGTGTACAGCACATTGTAGTCAAACAGTGCTTTTGCAATCAGTCAAAACTTTGCCTCTAGTATCCGGCAACCATAAGTTTCATTCTTCTTAGAAGATAACTCAGTGGTTCTCCAACTCAGTTTAGTCTCCTGATGGTTAGTATGTGATTGTGTGGTCAAGACTCTCATTCACTTCATGAAGAAATCCACCTGAGAACCTTAACATTTCCTTTAATAGGGAAAGTAACTGACATGCAATGATGAATCAGTAATAGAGCATGAAGATTACCCTACTTGACATTCTTCAATGGTTCCCTAGAGCCTTCAAGGTAAAGTCCTGACTTCTTACACTGGCAGTCAGGGACTTTCAGGATTTGAGCTTCATCTATCTTCCTAGTCCCATTTCTCAATCCTCTCTCTTCTTACTCTTTGGCCCAAGCATGCTTAACTACTTTTAGTTCTCTGGAAAAATCGAACTCTCAAGTCCTTCCACTTAAAATGCCCTACATATACCCTCTTGACATTTGTCTTGCTAGCTCCTACTCAATACCGTAAAGGTTTACTCCATCCTTGTGGAGTAGTTATCATGTGGTAATTAATGTCAACTACACCCCAAATACAGGAACAATCAATCCACTTTCAGTGAGACATCAACATTTGTCTTTTCATGACTAAACTTTTCGTAAAATATTTTATACTCACCACTTTCACTGCTTTATCATCCACTCATTTCTTAATCCTTCCAAACCTATTCCCCCTAGCATTACTTGACTGAAAAAAAATTTTAAGGCTACTAGTGTCCTCATAATCATTTAGTTCACTGACAATAGTTTTTCCCCCCAAAACCAAGTTTCCTTAAATTCTCTGAAGCCATCTAGACTGTTGTCAATGAACTAAATGATTATGCTGCTGCTAAGTCGCTTCAGTCGTGTCTGACTGTGCGACCCATAGACGGCAGCCCACCAGGCTCCCCTGTCCCTGGGATTCTCCAGGCAAGAATACTGGAATGGGTTGCCATGTCCTTCTCCAATGCATGAAAGTAAAAAGCGAAAGTGAAGTTGCCCAGTCGTGTCCGACTCTTAGCGACCCCATGGACCGCAGCCTACCAGGCTCCTCCATGAGTCACCCTATTATATTCTGTCTCCCTTTCCTTCTGCAGCATACAGTTTTTCTTGCGTCTTATTCTAATTGTGCCTTTTCTGTGTCATTTTCTGGCTATACTTTTTCCTCTAATTAAAGATATTCCTCTTGGTTCACTAGATTCAAAATATTAGTATTAGAATATCTTCCAATCCCTTAACTTCAAAACAAAGTCAAATCATTTGTGTATCTTGTTGATTCTAACTTCTTAGTGAAAAAGGAAAAACTCATAGTCCAGTAGAAAGAACAGTCATTTGAGGAATAAACTTGGGTTCAGATCTCAAGTATGTCACCAGCTCTTGAGCAGTGTGGCACAAAGCTTATTATTTAACCCATTTGGGCTTCATTGTCTCATGTATTGGGGGCTACCCAGGTAGCATTAGTGGTAAAGAACTGCCTGCCAGACATGAGAGAATGGGTTCAGTCCCTGGGCGGGGAAGCTCCCCTGGAGGGCATGCTAACCCACTTCAGTCTCATCTATTGGGATTCCCTGATGGCTCAGACAGTAAAGAATCTGCCTGTGAAGCTATAAATCGAAGAAAATAATGACTATATGTTAGTATTACTATATAAATTGTAGCATGCAAAGTGCATATTTCAATTACAAAAGTAAGCACTCAATGAAATCTATTCAATATTACTGTTATTTCCATACCCACTTCCTCCAAACTTGTCTCACTGTTCCAATCCATTTCTTCATACACAACAATGAAAGATAAATCTTACAGAGTGCATACATAAACATGTTTATTTTCTGGCTTAATTGTTACCAACATCTTACTGAATCAAAGTCCAATTACTATTTCAGTAAATTTTCAGATTTTAGCGCCATCCTTTCTCTCTAGCCATCTGCTTCATGCAGACGCTATGACCAACCTAGACAGCACATTAAAAAGCAGAGACATTACTTTGCCAACAAAGCTCCATATAGTCAAAGCTATGGTTTTTCTAGTAGTCATGTATGGATGTGAAGGTGGACCATAAAGAAAACTGAGCACCAAAGAACTGATGCTTTTGAACTGTGCTATTGGAGAAGACTCTTGAGAGTCCCTTGGACTGTAAAATCAAACCAGTCAATCCTAAAAGAAATCAGTCCTGAATATTCATTGGAACGACTGATGCTGAAGCTGAAACTCCAGCACTCTGGCCACCTGATGTGAAGGGCTGACTCACTGGAAAAGACCCTGATGCTGGAAAAGATAGAAGGCAGGAGGAGAAGGGGACGACAGAGGATGAGAAGGTTGGACGGCATCACTGACTTGATGGACATGAGTTAGGGCAAGCTCCGGGAGTAGGTGATGGGCAGGGAAGCCTGGTGTGCTGCAGTCCATGGGATCACAGAGTCGGAAAGGATAGGGCAACTGAACTGACTGAACTGACTTCCTCATCAGTAACATGGAGATAATCCAGATTTGATGTGAAGGATTAGAGAGGAAAGTATTCTGGCACATAGCCGAAGACTGATATATAATTATAAATGAATGAACAATGCGGTCGATGCTCAACAAAAGGAGATCCTGCAGGCCCTGATGATACTCCTCTCTCCTGGGGAGCTCCAAAGCTGAAGACTCTTCGCTGCCCTCCGATCTCAGAAGTATGTTCAGCCCTGAAAGCCGCCCAGGTCTTTCCAACAGAAATCGGTGCCCCAAGCAGGGCCGGGAAAGGACTACATGGGCCTCATTCTCAGGCTGACCAAGGTACAAGTGGGCTGAGAGCCTCGCTTCATCTTCCCTTCTCTCCTCCGCCCTCTCCTTCTGACAGCACTTCTCAGCTCCCGTGACACAACTCCACTGTGGGGGAGTTTCTCCGGCCGTTAGCACTCGAAAGTAGCATTTCGCTTTTTCTTATCGTTTTTAACTCTCTGTTTCTAATCCACTCTCAGCTGTCCCAGGGCACTGCAAAGGATTCTAGAGGCCACACCCCGCCTTCTCCCGAGGCGCCAGGTCGGCTTGGGGCCGTTTGGAGGCCCCGTTGCCTAGGAAATTGGGGCGGGGCTTAGGAAACCAGCCCAGCGCCGACTTTGCGCAGGCGCTCGCTCTGGTCTTTACTATCGCGAGAACTCCTCCCGGAAGTTCCACGTCAGTCAGTCGCCTGGTCAGCGGGTCGGTGGGTTTCTCCAGGACTTCTTGGTCTGTAGCGAGTGAGGGTTCCTGGGCTCGGACCGACGGAGCCATGGTAAGTCCAGGCCTTGAAGGAGGCATTGGGGCCCTATGTGGCCAAAGCCAATTCTTGGGGCTCCTGGCCTGGGACCCGCAGTTGTCCGCGGCCTGGGTTCCCGCTGCAGCCACCGCCTCAGGCCTTGAGGGGTCCTGGTCCAGTTTGAATTCTGGAAGAGAAAAGGCGGCAGGTCGTTTGGGGAGACAGTCCTGGAGGGGCCCTGATTTCGGTGCTTATGGCGTTTGCTAGAGCTTCTCGGTCTGCAGTGGGGTCCTTAGTGTAGGGAAATACAGGAAGCCGAAAATGTTGAATTCTGTAGAAGGTTTTGATGAAACTACCCATTGTGCCTTTAAAACAGTGACAGCTGATTTTGCTCTCTTCTGCTTGTTTTGGTATAGTATGCCGCAAACTACGAACTTAAACAGGCAGGTGCCCCCATCCCCCCGCCTTTCGAAATGTGAATGGATCCTGTAGGGTCAAAAGTGGAATTTCAGATGCTTTGGAATCCCAGCTTAAGTGTCAAGGGAGAAGCGAAGAGTTGGGACGTATTTTATAAAACTGGTTGGCGTGCTTGTCTGCATTTGCAAATATAGTGACTGAAGAATGACCCCGAAAAGATCCTGATGCTGGGAAAGATTGAAGGCAGGAGGAGAAGAGAGCACAGAGGATGAGATGGTTGGATGGCATCACCGACTTAATGGACATGAGTTTGAGTAAACGGGAGTTGGCGATGAACACGGAGACCTGGCGTGCTGCATTCCATGGGGTTGCAAAGAGTTGGAGATGACTGAGCGGCTGAACTGAAGAGTGACAGTCACACAGCATTTTTGACAAATGACAAATCATCATACCATTTTTTTATTATCACCCCCAAATATGCGCTAAAATATTTTTGCACTTAAGTTATAATAGTAAGAAAAACAGTATGATAGTGTGAGAATTTCTTTCCAAAAGCAAGTAAGAGATTGTGTATTTTGTATTTAAACATTTTTTTGCCTTTGTTAGGCAGCACAGGTTCAGAGATTTTGGAGCTTGAAGACCTTAGGGATTAATAAGTCCAGTTCCCTCACTTTGCAGTTAAAAAGGGGGAAGAGTTTAAGGCTAATTGCTGCAGAGTTTTAACTGCAACAGAAGTTGATTGCCTGGGGAAACTTGTGAACATCATGAATATTTCCATAAAAATGCATAGAGAAACACAACATTGCATAAAAATTTAATGGGCTCACTCACAGATACACAAGATTTTAAATGTAAATTTGTTCACTCATTTACCATAGAGTGTTTACTGTGTGCCATGGATTTTGCTAAACATTTGCTTCTGAATTCTCATAGCAGATGGGAGGGTGAGTTATAAATGTTCATGGAATGGTTAAAATAGGCAAGGCATTGTTCTTAATGCTTAATACTGAATTTAATTCTCATTACACTAAGGGATAGATAATAGTTTTATATACATCAAACCTGAGGGAAGTTAAGTAAACTTGCCCACTGTCATGCATTTGAGATGAGTGATGGAGCTGAAGCCTGAGTCCATCATGATTCTTTAGATCTTGATTATCCTATCTGTTCTTAAACCTCTTTTGTTGTTGTTTAGTCACTCAGTCACATGACCCCATGGATACACTGAGGCTCCTCTGTCCATGGGATTTTCCAGGCAAGAATTCTGGAGTTAACTGCCATTTCCTTCTCCAGGGGATCTTCTCAGTTCAGGGATTGAACCCATGTCTCCTGTATTAGCAGGCAGATTCTTAAGTGCTGAGCCACCACGGAAGTCTCCTATACCCAAATATATAAAGTGCTGAATATTGCACATGAATGAGCTCTTAAGGACCATCTATTCTAGAAACCAAAAGGAGACATGTGCACAAATATTAAATGTTAAATTCTGTAGGATCCTGTAGGAAAGGATACTTCTGGTAGGGTAATCCAAAAGATTATATGATGGCAGTAACATTTAAGCTAAGTCCTAAATGCTTTCGGCCTTGGGGAGATACAAGGAGACGTTTAGAGTTAAGGCTGCAGTATGAGTATCTTCACTGATAGCTCAGCTGGTAAAGAATCAGCCTGCAATGCAGGAGATCCCGGTTTGGAGGAGAAGAGAGCACAGAGGATGAGATGGTTGGATGGCATCACCGACTTAATGGACATGAGTTTGAGTAAACGGGAGTTGGCGATGAACACGGAGACCTGGCGTGCTGCATTCCATGGGGTTGCAAAGAGTTGGAGATGACTGAGCGGCTGAACTGAAGAGTGACAGTCACACAGCATTTTTGACAAATGACAAATCATCATACCATTTTTTTATTATCACCCCCAAATATGCGCTAAAATATTTTTGCACTTAAGTTATAATAGTAAGAAAAACAGTATGATAGTGTGAGAATTTCTTTCCAAAAGCAAGTAAGAGATTGTGTATTTTGTATTTAAACATTTTTTTGCCTTTGTTAGGCAGCACAGGTTCAGAGATTTTGGAGCTTGAAGACCTTAGGGATTAATAAGTCCAGTTCCCTCACTTTGCAGTTAAAAAGGGGGAAGAGTTTAAGGCTAATTGCTGCAGAGTTTTAACTGCAACAGAAGTTGATTGCCTGGGGAAACTTGTGAACATCATGAATATTTCCATAAAAATGCATAGAGAAACACAACATTGCATAAAAATTTAATGGGCTCACTCACAGATACACAAGATTTTAAATGTAAATTTGTTCACTCATTTACCATAGAGTGTTTACTGTGTGCCATGGATTTTGCTAAACATTTGCTTCTGAATTCTCATAGCAGATGGGAGGGTGAGTTATAAATGTTCATGGAATGGTTAAAATAGGCAAGGCATTGTTCTTAATGCTTAATACTGAATTTAATTCTCATTACACTAAGGGATAGATAATAGTTTTATATACATCAAACCTGAGGGAAGTTAAGTAAACTTGCCCACTGTCATGCATTTGAGATGAGTGATGGAGCTGAAGCCTGAGTCCATCATGATTCTTTAGATCTTGATTATCCTATCTGTTCTTAAACCTCTTTTGTTGTTGTTTAGTCACTCAGTCACATGACCCCATGGATACACTGAGGCTCCTCTGTCCATGGGATTTTCCAGGCAAGAATTCTGGAGTTAACTGCCATTTCTTCTCCAGGGGATCTTCTCAGTTCAGGGATTGAACCCATGTCTCCTGTATTAGCAGGCAGATTCTTAAGTGCTGAGCCACCACGGAAGTCTCCTATACCCAAATATATAAAGTGCTGAATATTGCACATGAATGAGCTCTTAAGGACCATCTATTCTAGAAACCAAAAGGAGACATGTGCACAAATATTAAATGTTAAATTCTGTAGGATCCTGTAGGAAAGGATACTTCTGGTAGGGTAATCCAAAAGATTATATGATGGCAGTAACATTTAAGCTAAGTCCTAAATGCTTTCGGCCTTGGGGAGATACAAGGAGACGTTTAGAGTTAAGGCTGCAGTATGAGTATCTTCACTGATAGCTCAGCTGGTAAAGAATCAGCCTGCAATGCAGGAGATCCCGGTTTGATTCCTTGGTTGGGAAGATCCCCTGGAGTAAGGGAAAGGCTACCCACGAACTCCAGTGGAAAATTCCATGGATGGAGAAGGCTGGTGGGCTACAGTCCTTGGAGTTGCAAAGAGTCAGTTGCAGCCGAGTAACTTCACTTTCATTTTCACCCACTCCAGTATTCTTGGGCTTCCTTTGTAGTTCAGCTGGTAAAGAAGCTGCCTGCAGTGCTGAACACCTGGGTTTGATCCCTGGGTTGGGAAGATTCTCTGGAGAAGGGAAAGGCTACCCACTCCAGTATTCTGGCCTGGAGAGTTCCTTGGACTGAATAGTCCATGGGGTCGCAAAGAGTCAGACATGACTGAGCCACTTTCACTCACTTTTATGAGTACCTTACTCATCTTGGTATTCCATAGTCCCTAGTACGATGTCTCATTCAAAGTAGGCACTAAAATATTGGAAGAAATACAGCAAGAGCCCTTAGCTCTGCTTTTAAAAACTAAGATTGTGCATTAGGGGAATGTTGTTATACTAGTGGTGCTTTGTACCTTGGGCCACCTTCACTTTTACTCAGTAGTCAGTCATTTAAAACACTTTTTAATGGTAAAATATGCATAGTTTAAAAGTATACAATTTCTCATTTGCTGGAGAAAAAATACGAGATATGCTGGCTTATATTAAACTCCCACCATGGTTCCTGGCATATAATAGACACATCATGTTTGCTTACTATGGAGAGACCAGAAAAAAAGTTATATTTGTGAAGGTAATTAATGGGGCAAGATTCAGAAATAGATGAAGTGAAAAGTCCTGCTACAGGAAGGAATGTGAAGATAATGATTTGAAAGTAGAAGGTTTGAGATGGAGAAGATATTTTTGTGGCGATTGTGAAGAGCCAGATCTTTTAAAGGAAAGTAAGAGGTGTAGGTTGTTGCCAGAAGTAGGGGAAGCATTTATAGAAGTGAGAACCAGGTTCAAAGTAGTCAGTGACCCAGATTTGATAGATGTCCAAAACAATAAATAAGAGCCTTGTGAGGTGTTTGCTTTGTCTCAGGAAATTACCTTTGCTGAAATCATTTATCAGGCTTCATTTGTGTAGAAAAGTAATGTTAAATTTCTCTCCCATTCATGAACATCACAAAAGATAGCAAAAATAAAAATTTGATGGTAACTCAACTTGCCAAGTAAACTCTTAGGTTGTGTTTAAAACCTGCTGAAGGAGAAACATGTTTTAAATCAGTCTTACTCATAACTGCTTCCAAGAGAGAACTGAGACTTCTGCCATAAGCCATCAATGTATATAATGGATTAACTTTTCTCCTAACAAGCCATCCTTGGAAGAACTGAGAAAATAGTTATTCAGATCATTTTTTTTCCTGTGGTTTGGATGACAAATCCAAGTTGAAAAATGCTGTTTTAAACTATTAGTATTTATGACAAGAGAGAGTATTTTAGCTTTGGTTCAAAATTCTCCTAATTTCCATTTGGTTATTATAACTTAAATTCATTAAAATATTATAAACATTCCCATTTGACTCCAGAGCCCTTCATGGACATGGCCCTTATAGATCCCACATTACATTGTCCAGCATTTACTATTAATAACACTATTGCCAAAATAAATCTACTATTCTGTGAAGAACTCAATTAAAAAAAAAATAGTAAAGGTATAATTGACATATTATTATATTAGTTTTAGGTGTCTAATATAATAATTTGATATTTATATATAGTAAAATAATCACCACAATAAGTCCAGTTAACATTTATCACCATACATAGTTACAAAATTGTATGTTTTTGTTTTTTCGTATAATGAGAACATTTAAGATCTACTCTCTTAGCAACTGTCAAGTATGCAACACTGTATTAACTGCTTTGCTGTACATTACATCTCCATGATTTGCTTTATAACTGAAAGTTTGTACCTTTTGACCCCCTCTACCTATTTCTCCCTCTTCTACACTCCACCTCTGGCAGCTTCCAATCTGTTCTTCTCTGTATCTATGAGCTTGTTTGTTTGTTTCTTTTTTTCCTCATATGTCAACCAAAACAACATATCACAACATATTGAGGGCAGAAGTAGATACGAGAAATGAACTATCTTCTGTTAAGTCAAAATTTAAAGAGTTCTGCAAAAGTGTGAACATTGCTGCTCTTTTCACTAAATTTCTTTCAAAGCTGTAGTTATTTTATTTAAGTTAATGTGAATAGGTTTAGTCTGTTTTTGAAAATGAATACATGAATATTTTAAAGTTGTCTCAGTTTTAATTTTTAACATAAATATTAATAAATATAATCTACATAAATAAGGTGGCTCAAACGGTAAAGAATCTGCCTGCAATACAGGAGACTCGGGTTTGATCCCTGAATTGGGAAGATCCTCTGGAGTAGGGAATGGCAACCCACTCCAGTATTCTTGCCTGGAGAATTCCATGGACAGAGGAGCCTGGTGGGCTACAGTCCATGGGGTCGTAAAAGAGTTGGACACAACTGCACAACTAGCCCTTTCACCTTTTACCCTTCACATAAACAGAAACTTTTTAGTGTCCTCAAAAATTAATACTGTAAAGGTGTCTGTAAACCAAAAAGTTTGACAGTGCTGCTGTAAGTTAAAGTTTTTAAATACTCGTATTTTTTGTATGTATGAGTGAATAAGTAGGTGCTTTAGACTTTAAACTGTGGCTGCAGTTTCACAAAGTAAAAACTGAATTGCTTTGTAGGCATGTTAAAGCACTGTTTTTACTTAAGATCACAAACATGTTTCATTTGACATAGCAATATAACTGTTTATTTGTTTGTTTTTCGTGTTGTTTGTCCTTAGCCTCTGCGACTTGATATCAAGAGAAAACTTACTGCTCGATCTGATCGAGTTAAGAGTGTGGATTTGCATCCTACAGAGCCATGGATGTTGGCCAGTCTTTACAATGGTAGCGTGTGCGTTTGGAATCATGAAACACAGGTAGAAATTTTTAAGGACTTTATTAGAAATACTGTCTTAGACTGTTTATAATGAAAGAGGATAAATATAATGGTAGAGTGTGTGTGTGTGTATGTATGTACTGTATTTCCAAATAAATTGGTACAAAGTATTTTTAATAAAGATAAGCTAACATTTATGAAGATAGAGCTTGTGGGAGAAACTGTTCTGGGCTCATTGTATCCAATATTGAAGTATTAAGTTCTCATTAGCTCTTTGAAGAAACTTACCTATATAAGATCACTTGCTCTAGGTAATAGTTTTTAATGGTACTTAATTTTCCATTCAGTGAGTATTCTAAAAATCTTAAAAATGGGATTTTTACTTTTACTAATTTTCCACCACATGCTTAATGTAATGCACAGTGCAGATAACTTTCAGGCAGCCATACAGATTATAGACAATATCAGAGAGATGTTTGCAGTCAGGTTTTCATTACATGTGGAAATATCTTTTACAGATATCTGTCTTAAATGCTTTCCTCTGAGTAAGTAATATATTTTTCAACTTAGTTTATCTTTTCCAGTCTTTTTTGGCCATCCTTAATCTTTTTCTTTCAACGTATAGAACATATAGTCAGCACTATACTATACACTTTTTTGTCTATTTATACAGCAATTTTCCCCAACATCCAAGGTTAAGTTTTTAAAATCCAGGTAAAATTCACATTTGAGGGGTTTAAGATGGCAAAAATAGGCCTTAAGAGGAACCAAGTTCAAAAGTGAACTTAAAACCACCCTTTCAGCTTATATCATTCTAATGAAACAGTAAGGACTGCACATTCAACCAGGACCCCACCAGTGATATTTTATTCACATTAACATTTTGTTTTCTGCTGTATCCCAGTACCTATGACGTTACCTGACACACAATAAGTGCTCAGTAACTATGTGTTGAACTACTGAATAACAAACTTTCTATTTATCTGTATATCACTAATTCAGAATTTCTGTCCCCTGCAGTTTCAAATCTTGTGAATTCCTTTTGCCTTGATGTGGAAAGGATGCTTGCTAACTGCTTTTGGTGGGGTAGGGGATCTATTCTATCCAGATGTTTAAAATCTTTCTGATTTTGTGCTTAACAGGTATATTGGTGCCTCCCCCACCCCCGCTATGCTTCCTAGGGGTTCCCTCTGTCAGCTCCATTTCACCATCTCTCACTCTCCTTCCTATCACTATGGTATGCTCTAAAGCCCAGGTGTACTTCCCTTATTTTTACTGTAAAGTAAACTGCTTGATTCAGGTCATCTACTTTGCTTCATCTTTGTTTTTGTACCCTTCTGTGCCCTTCTGCAGGGCCATCTGCTTCCTTCATAATTCATCTCATTGGTAATTTTAAAAATTTCCTTCTTTCCTTCAAGAAAAGCAGGTTCTGTGAAGACAGGGATTTTCCTAGTGTTACTTCCCATTGTTATTTCAAGTAGGCACCTGACAGTCAGACTCATAGTAGATACTCAGTAAATCTTGTTGAATGGTTGATTTGTTTGGATCTCCCTGCTTTTCTTTCTTTATCACCAACAGAAGTTACTTGGCACTCATGTATATGGAGAGCAAGATGCTTGAAAGAGCCGAAAGGTTTTAGGTAGTAAATTCAAATGTTCTTGAATTTCAAATGAGGAATTATATACTCTTTGCGGTGATGGGTGCAGCAGTTAAAAAATCAGTATGTTAGAATTTGAAGCCATCCTGCTAATTAAATGATGTGGGCAAGACTTAACCATGTTAAAGCTTGATGTACTTACATAAATGAAAATGATATGTTGCCTTTCTACTTCACAGGATTGTCAGAATGATTAAGTCAAAATAGATAAAATTGTGTATGAAACCTGTCAGGCACCATACAAGTATTTATTTATTTACTTACTTCTCATTGGTGATTTATATATTGAGTGTGTAGTATTTCATCCTCTATCTTGTTTAGCTTCTGGAGTAGGAAGACCATCCCTTAGGTCATTTGTATCAGCAACAGCACTTAACGTAGACCTGAACCATGACTGTTAGTGCTGTGGCTGCTTCGTTTTTTAATGCTCAGCAGATCCCTGAGTTTGTTGCCTCCTTAAGAGGCCTTAAAAATAGCTGTGAAAAGAAGAGAAGTGACAAGCAAAAGAGAAAAGGAAAGATATTCCCATTTGAATGCAGAGTTCCAAAGAACAGCAAAGAGAGATAAGAAAGCCTTCCTCAGCGATCAGTGCAAACAAATAAAGGAAAACAATAGAATGGGAAAGGCTAGCAATCTCTTCAAAAAAATTAGAGATACCAAGGGAACATTTCATGCAAAGATGGGCTCAATAAAGTGCAGACATTCTGTTAGTATGGACCTAACAGAAGCAGAAGATATTAAGAAGAGGTGGCAAGAATACACAGAAGAACTATACAAAAAAGAACTTCATGACCCAGATAATCACAATGGTGTGATCACTCACCTAGAGCCAGACATCCTGGAATGTGAAGTCAAATGGGCTTTAGGAAGCAGCAATATGACAAAGCTAGTGGAGGTGATGGAATTCCAGTGGAGCTGTTTCAACTTCTAAAAGATGATGCTATGAAAGTGCTGCACTCAGTATGCCAGCAAATTTGGAAAACTCAGCAGTGGCCACAGGACTGGAAAAGGTCAGTTTTCATTCCAATCCCAAAGAAAGGCAATGCCAAAGAATGCTCAAACTACTGCACAATTGCACTCATCTCACATGGTAGTAAAGTAATGCTCAAAATTCTCCAAGCCAGGCTTCACCAATACGTGAACCATGAACTTCCACATGTTCAAGCTGGTTTTAGAAAAGGCAGAGGAACCAGATATCAAATTGCCAACATCTGCTGGATCATCGAAAAAGCAAGAGAGTTCCAGAAAAACATCTATTTCTGCTTTATTGACTATGCCAAAGCCTTTGACTGTGTGGATCACAATAAACTGTGGGAAATTTCTGAAAGAAATGGGAATACCAGACCACCTAACCTGCCTCTTGAGAAACCTGTATGCAGGTCAGGAAGCAAGAGTTAGAACTGGACATGGAACAACAGACTGGTTCCAAATAGGAAAAGGAGTCCGTCAAGGCTGTATATTGTCACCCTGCTTATTTAACTTATATGCAGAGTGCATCATGAGAAACACTGGGCTGGCTGAAGCACAAGCTGAAATCAGAATTGCCAGGAGAAATATCATAACCTCAGATATGCAGATGACACCACGCTAATGGCAGAAAGTGAAGAACTAAAGAGCCTCTTGATGAAGGTGAAAGAGGTTGGCTTAAAGCTCAACATTCAGCAAACGAAGATCATGGCATCCAGTCCTGTCACTTTATGGCAAATAGATGGGGAAACAGTGGCTGACTTTATTTTTCTGGGCTCCAAAATCACTGCAGATGGTGATTGCAGCCATGAAATTAAAAGACGCTTACTCCTTGGAAGGAAAGTTATGACCAACCTAGACAGCATATTAAAAAGTAGAAGCATTACTTTGTCAACAAAGAAAGGTCTGTCTAGTCAAGGCTATGGTTTTTCCAGTGGTCATGTGTGGATATAAGAGTTGGACTATAAAGAAAGCTGAGCGCCGAAGAATTGATGCTTTTGAACTGTGGTGTTGGAGAGGACTCTTGAGAGTCCCTTGGACTGCAAGGAGATACAACCATTTCATACTAAAGAAGATCAGTCCTGGACTGATGTTGAAGCTGAAACTCCAATACTTTGGCCACCTGATGTGAAGAAATGACTCATTTGAAAAGACCTTGATGATGGGAAGGATTGAGGGCAGGAGGAGAAGGGGATGACAGAGGATGAGATGGTTGGATGGCATCAGTGACTCAATGGACACGAGTTTGGGTAAACTCTGGGAGTTGGTGATGGACAGAGAGGCCTGGCGTGCTCTGGTTCATGGGGTCACAAAGAGTTGGACACGACTGAGCGACTGAACTGAACTGAAGTAAGAGCTTTTGTGCATTACCGTGTCATCTTGTGGGTTGCATGTTCTGCCTGCTCACGTGTGTCTGTATCACAGTTAGCTGGTAATGATTGTGCAGGTTGGAGCTCATGCCCCCACTTATTCAGTCTTTTCTGAAGAATCTTTGAGGTCTTGCTCAGGAAGCCAGATTGGGCTCAACAGTTCTTACGAACCAATTTCTATTGTTAAATTTGGTACACATGGTTAATCAATCATAATATGCTCTTTTCACTATTCTCTAGTACAGAAACAGATAGAGAAAAGTGATAGTTTGGGGCTTCCCTGGTGGCTCAGTAGTAAAGAATCCACCTGTCAATGCAGGAGACATGAACCGATCCCTGATCGAGAAGGATCCCACATACTGCAGAGCAGCTAAGCCCGTGCACCACAGCTATTGACTCTGTACTCTAGAGCCTAGAAGCTGCAACAGCTGAGCCCATGTGCCACAACTGCTGAAGCCTGTGCACCCTTGAGCCTGTGCTCTGCTTTAAGAAAGGCCACTGCAATGAAAGGCCCATGCACAACAACTAGAGAAGAGCCCCCACTCTCCACAACTAGAGAAATTACGAACCAATTTCTATTGTTAAATTTGGTACACATGGTTAATCAATCATAATATGCTCTTTTCACTATTCTCTAGTACAGAAACAGATAGAGAAAAGTGATAGTTTGGGGCTTCCCTGGTGGCTCAGTAGTAAAGAATCCACCTGTCAATGCAGGAGACATGAACCGATCCCTGATCGAGAAGGATCCCACATACTGCAGAGCAGCTAAGCCCGTGCACCACAGCTATTGACTCTGTACTCTAGAGCCTAGAAGCTGCAACAGCTGAGCCCATGTGCCACAACTGCTGAAGCCTGTGCACCCTTGAGCCTGTGCTCTGCTTTAAGAAAGGCCACTGCAATGAAAGGCCCATGCACAACAACTAGAGAAGAGCCCCCACTCTCCACAACTAGAGAAAAACCTGTGCAGCAGTGAAGACCCAGAACAGCCAAAAAATAAATTATATATATATATATACACATATATAAATGAAATAATGTTTTAAAAGGGATAGTTTGACTTTCAGAATTTTAAAGAACAAGGTATCAAAGTGGGAGAACAAAGAAATGCATTCATTGCTGTTCTTTCTGGCATTGTCTTCTAGTTTTCCACCTTTATCCTGTGTATATAATTCTTTTCTCAGCAGCTTTCTATCCTGTGTATATAATTCTGTTCTGAGCAGCTTTAAAGGACATCTTAATCACTGTGAAGAATTAGGAATCACTTAGTTGATCGCTAAAAAGAAACAGCTTCCGTATGGAAGTATCTCGCTGAAGCATACAAAAGCATTGTATATTGTTTATAATTTATTTTATGAGTTTATGGGTTTAATTTTTAAAAGAAGAAAACTAAGAGCTAATTCATTCAATGAATACTTATTACACATGGGTGGTTTTTCATCCGCTGTTCTTAGACTCTAGGTATACGGTGGTGAACAAGATTCCCACCCTCAGGGGGCTTAGTAGGAAAGACTGGCATTAAGCATGTAATTATGAAAGTGCTATGTTGTGAAAGTGGAGTATAAGGTTCTTTGGGTGGGTTTTCAGGTGGAGGGAATGGGACAAAGGTAAGGCTGAGAGTAGCTAAGGATGGGGCTAGAGAAGTAGGGAAGGACTGGAGCACAGTGGATGGGGAACTTCATCTTGTGGAAATTTGCTTTCTTTTTTCTTTTATAAGTATTTTAGGTTTAAATCTGTTAAAGAAAAGATGATTGGTCAATGTTTTCCATTCGACTGCTTTTATATTTTAGCTAGAGAATTTTTTAAGATTAGAAGTGATCTAAATAATTGGCTATTTTAAATATAACAGAATAGATTTTTCAGTTGTTTTTTCATAACTCAAAGTGGTATGTTCTTGTTACATTTTTAAGACACTGGTGAAAACATTTGAAGTATGTGATCTTCCTGTCCGAGCTGCAAAGTTTGTTGCAAGGAAGAATTGGGTTGTAACAGGAGCGGTAAGTAAGCATGTGAATTTCTAATCCCATTTATGAATTGGTCAGTGATTACCTAAATGAATTGCATAATTTTGATTCTTGCTTTCTTTTGTTAATTAGTGCAGTGTTTTGAAGCCTGGACTTTATATCTTGAGCCTATAGTATTTTTTTGTGTGCAATTTACTTCATAAGAGTAACGATGGTTTTTAAATTTTCATTTCTAGGATGACATGCAGATTAGAGTATTCAATTACAACACTCTGGAGAGAGTTCATATGTTTGAGGCACATTCAGACTACATTCGCTGTATTGCTGTTCATCCAACCCAGCCTTTCATTCTAACCAGCAGTGGTAAGAGATGACCCCGTTTGGTCATGTAGGTCTCTTTGAATTATGCGTTTTCATTTAGTGAGACATGCAATTCCTTTACTGCTGTTACAAGTAGAGTTCTGATTCCAAGCAGCCTTTAAACTATTTAAATCCATTAACACGCTATCAGTGCTGCTTGCTTTTGTATTTTAATGACTGTCAGCTCTACTTAGGACTTGTGTTGCAGTTGATCCAGTTCCTGTCAGGGAAGACCTGAAGGTCTAAATGCTGGAACATCTGCTGAACAGAACGCTAATTTATGTGCTGAGTGAGTGAGTTTTTGGCAGATTGCCATATAGTCTAGTCAATTTTATCTTTATATTCAGACCAGTTTGCACCTTGGTATTATGTATAAAGCAGTGGAGCTTTTTGGAAGGCAGTTAAAACAAGTTGCACTGAATTGGTAATAGCCCTTTGAAACATTTTTAAGTTAGAAATTGAGAAGTAATTCAGAACTTTTTTAACCAATTGAAGCCTGGCGTGCTGCAGTCCATAGGGTCAAAAAGAATCAGACATGACTAAGCAACTGAACTGATTAAGAGAAGTGATTGTTTCTGAAATAGTCATTGTCATCATTATTCAGTCATACTTAGACTCTAATTAAACTTGTGTTACTCTTTCATCATTCTGTAAAACCCATTGAGTCTGTTTTAAATTTTTTCCATGAAATTTGTATATTTGCTATTAGTAATCTCTTTTATCTCCATTCTTCAGAAAGTTAAAATTATTCTTGGAATAAGCATTTTGAAAAATCTGTCCAATTCTGATTCTGTGTCTGTAAGTCATGGAATATATGATTTGTGTAGATTTTCTTCCTTAAAAAGGCACAGAGATTCTGCCCCTTAGTTCTGAATGAAAGAAATAGATATTGCAACTAACGGGAGACTTTCTTTTGGTCTAGATGACATGCTTATTAAACTCTGGGACTGGGATAAAAAATGGTCTTGCTCACAAGTGTTTGAAGGACACACCCATTATGTAATGCAATTGTGATCAACCCTAAAGATAACAACCAGTTTGCCAGTGCTTCTTTGGACAGGACAATCAAGGTAAGGTGCCCATTGTCTGTGTCAGTTATGCTTGTTGGTGAGCTATGATTGTGTTAGGTATTTTACTGCTAGCTTCCCAGAAAGTTATTCCTATCTGAGAAGTTTCTCTCAAAAGCTCATTTTGAAGCAAAATAGGACTTCTTATTTTGATTCAGAAGGGCATATTCTGTTTAGGAAAATGGTGTGGCAACTCAGTGCTCTTAATGGAGGGGTGGAAGCAATATATAGTAAGAGTTTCAAACCTCTGCAAACCCAGAATAAGAAAATGCCTGTGTCTTCTCTAGGTCACTGTTTTCCTCTTTGTTAGTGTATTTGCTGTTGCCTTCTGCAGATTATTAATCTATTTCATTTACCTCCATTCTCTTTTTCTTACTCCATTTCTCCATACCACTGCCAGTTATCTTTCTAAAACATGGGTTCCGTCTTGTCAGTTCCCAGTCTAAGGGTAAAGTCCAGCTGCCTTGGTATGGAATATAAGGGTTTGCAAGACCAACCTTAGCTAATGTTACGGGACATCTCCTGTAAACCTGGTCTCCTCACCATTTTCTCGAGAAGCCATGAATGTTCACGGAACCTTACCTCGTTCAGCTGGTCCTTCTGCCTACAGTATTCTTTATTCTCCCTTTTTGATTTCTTTTCCTCTGGAGAATTACTCATCTTTCAAGGCTTTGCAGTTATTTACTCTGAGAAGCTCCCTTCAGACATCCATTTCACTCTTAGACAGAGCCATTCTCATCCCATTCCTTCCATTTTGAGAGGCCTCTATTATGGCCTTCCTGTTGAATAATATTGGGAAATCTTTATTCCCAAAATGTTGATGTTTGGGGCAGGAACCATATGTTACCCACCTCCCACAAGCAGACACACATTAGCAAGCAGCACAGTGCCCTGTCTGTATTAGATGCTTAATACATGTTGCAGTGAGTGCAAATATATTCCTTTTCCCACTATAGTATTTAAATATTTCTATATGCATAGATTTAACTTTGATTACAGGAATAGGCTTACATCTGTATAACATTTTTATTAGTTTTCCTTTAACTTATATAAAATGTTATCTTCTGTTTGTCTGACAACTTATTATTAAATGGTACATGTTGAATATCTTAGAGCTTTGAATTACTTTATTATTTTCTTTCTTTTACTGAACTATCTTTATTTTTTTGATATAGGTTGAAAACTTTGAAGTTAGTTTAGAAGTTTCTACACTAAATTAGATATAGCTTGAGGACAAAATTGTCTTACCTTTGGCTCTAGTAAAGTTTGTTTACATATTTTCATACTCCCCACAGGGGCTCCCATGTAGTAGTCATACGAAATAAATATTTGTAAAGACAAAGCTCAATTGCTGCTGCTGCTAAGTCACTTCAGTCGTGTCCTACTCTGTGCGACCCCATAGACGGCAGCCCTCCAGGCTCCCCCGTCCCTGGGATTCTGCAGGCAAGAACACTGGAGTGGGTTGCCATTTCCTTCTCCAGTAATATTTGACTGCTTTTTCATACTTTAAATTTTTTGATTAAAGCAGTAATTTTTTTCTTTTTAATACATTTTACTAAGTCCATTTTCATTAGCTTTATGTTATTAATAACTCTCTCATAGCATCATTTCCTACCCTTAGAGTAGTGTTTCTCAAAGTCAAGACTCCTGAGGTGTCTGTTGAAAATCTAGATTCCTGAACTTCATTGTAGTTCCACTGAATCATAATCTCTACTTCATTGTAGTTCCACTGAATCATAATCTCTAAGGATAAAGCCTGGAAATTGGCATTTCAGAGAATGCCATAGTGATTCTGCTCCCTGGAAATTCAAGTAAAGTGAGATAGAACCCAAACAAGTGGGTAAAAAAATGAGCATTCTTCAGCTCCTCTCCTGGGCTTTGGCATTTCTTTGACCTGTCAGGGCTGTGGTGGAGCTGCCTTCTGAAATGAAGGCCCCATGCTGACTGGCAGATGCTGTTGCTCTCTGAAGGTGTGGCAGCTGGGCTCATCGTCACCAAACTCACTCTGGAGGGACATGAGAAAGGCGTGAATTGCATTGATTACTACAGTGGTGGTGACAAGCCGTACCTCATCTCAGGAGCAGATGACCGTCTTGTGAAAATATGGGACTATCAGGTACAGTTTTTTCATAGCTTACTTGCCTTATGTTAAATATACTTCTCACTGTTTCTCACAGGACAGTTCAAACTTGGGTTGTTGAACTCTGTTTTGAGCATAATGATAAGGCACAGGAATTGCAGCTAAACTGTGCTCTCAGGATTCCCCATGAAAATAACAACAAATGCTTATTAAGATTTTAAAAATAAAATGCCATCATGTTTATTTTTCATTTACTACTAGAAATGAGAAATTTCAAGGTTTTAATTAAAATGAATCCTTACATCCTTTAGTGTCCTTATTGGCCGACTTCCATTTGTATCTCAAAACTAGCACACTAGTGACTACTGTCAGACATCACAATAGTGCTATCATTTTGCCACATAGACTCTTGCAAACCTGATTATGATCTCTTGTTACTATATTTTTTATCTCCAAGATTTAAATTTTTATTTTTTTGTTTCTCACATCAAAATAACCATGAATAGTTAATAAAATGAGGCCTAGAAAACCACTTATAGTGAGGTACTCAAATCTGTGTTTAAATGCAGAATAAAACAGTGAACATCTTAGGAAATTGGGGCACTGATACTTAGATGAAAACCAGCTCTTTCAGGGTGTTTGTGTGTGTGTATGTTTTCTTCTTTAAATATGATAATTACTTTTGCCTGTACTAACAAATAATGAGAAAAACATGTACACAATAAGATGATTTTCTTTCAAAAATCTCTGTATTGAATATTGTTTAGATTGTTATGACCATTATCATTGATTGTGTATCTGTGTGCTGGGAAAATTAAGGATGAGTTATTGTTTTCCACTAATAAGAGTGTTTTCTGTGTATTGACTATAGAATAAAACTTGTGTACAGACACTGGAGGGACATGCCCAAAATGTGTCTTGTGCCAGTTTTCATCCTGAGCTCCAATTATCATCACAGGTTCAGAAGATGGTAAGTAGAAATGCATATTTATTCCTATGCTTATCATTCGTTGCTCACTGGATATTTAAGCCAACTTAGTGCCCTGCATTATCATTGGAAGCTTCAAAAGATTTTGATATTTTTATTAGAGTAGATTACTTAAGCTATAAAAGAGTACAGGGACATTGTTATTATCATTATCATCATCATGATTCTGATGTGTTTTGACTCTGTTAGGTACATAAGAGGACACCTAGAAGTGCTAGGGGAAAATGGAAAAAGCCTGTGCTTTGGAGTCTAAAAGCCCAGGATCAGATTCAGGCTCTGCCACTTCATAAACGTGCAGTCTGGGTACATTATGAAATGGGAATAGATATACCTACCTCATAGGATCATAGTGAAAGAATGTGGAGAAATAACATAGAAAGCATCTGGCATGTAGTAGGCACTGTGCCCCAGGAATCCAGTCATTACTTCACACATAAAAATTACATTTCTTTGTTTTAGCTTGTTATGCACTTTCTATTATATGTTTATGTTGCTTTATAAAGTCACAAACTATAGATCAAAAATGAAGCTTCCAGGAAGTGTGTTGTGTTTGAATATAAAGAATTCCACGTGGCTGGTCCACCTGACAGTTCACTGTTGGGTATTCAAGTCAAATGGCTGATTCACATTGTTTTTTTCAGGAACCGTGCGTATTTGGCATTCAAGCACCTATCGCCTTGAGAGTACTTTGAATTATGGAATGGAGAGAGTATGGTGTGTGGCCAGCCTGCGAGGGTCCAATAACGTTGCTTTGGGCTATGATGAAGGGAGCATCATTGTTAAGGTAATCTCTCATTGCACCGTCGCTGAACAGGGTATAAGGGGGAGCAGTTTTCTTCTAAGTCACCAGCTTTGTTAAATTGGCACTCTGTCATTGAGCTGTGTACTTAAAAGAGATTAGGTACTGGTGAGGAGAGTTAAGTGAAGAAAGGAGCCCTCCATTAAAAGAAAATAGAAAATGTTTATTTTGTTGTAGATCATTTGTTTTCCTTTTTGTGGCTAAAAGTCATTTGTCATTCCTCCAGCTTGGTCGGGAGGAACCTGCCATGTCCATGGATGCCAATGGAAAGATAATCTGGGCTAAACATTCAGAAGTCCAGCAGGCCAACCTAAAAGCAATGGGAGATGCTGAAATTAAAGATGGAGAAAGACTTCCACTGGCAGTAAAAGATATGGGCAGTTGTGAAATATACCCTCAGACTATTCAACACAATCCTAACGGACGGTAAGCCACCACCAGAATCTCCCTCTGGGCATATGTGTGTTTGCAAATCCATAGCTTGTCCCAACCCTGCCGGGTGATGCACATTCCTCATTGAGCCTTTGTCCTGGCCTCACAGTCCTCAACACAGTGGCAGGCAGCCAGGCCCGTTGATCTTGTCTGCATGCACAGTGAAGCATAATTGTCTTCCTGGCCTTTCCCACTACACAGTTTTGAACAGTGGAATAGTTTTGTGTTGACTCTGTTTCGTATGTATTGGTATGTGTCCTTATGACATGTTCTTAGGCTCCTTCAAGGGCAAGAATCCTATCTTACCCAAGACTTAGTAGGTGCTCTCTAAATATTTGCTGACTCATTGCTGTTAAGAAGAGTTGTGAGGTCTTTGTCTTTTGAAAAAGTTTTGGGAAAGGTAATAATTCTGCTTCTTCTCTGTAATTTGTATCATCAGCTTTGTTTCTCCTTTAAGATTTGTAAAGCACTGAACATCTTGTGAAAGAAAAGTTTCTCATACAATGAGTTTAAACGTGTAAGCTTTAAAAATTATTTTACAGTAGATCTGAGCATTTTATAATGCTGTCCTGAGTATTAAAAAAGACCAAGTATATAAACCAAGTATGCTGCCTTGTTCAGTAAATGGTCTCAATAATTTCTTGCAATAAAGTTTTCTTATGAAGAGTAAGAACACATTACATATTTTCCCCTTAATATCATAACACAATTTTTGCTTAAGTTTTACATTTCACCTTTGGCAGTCTAATAACAGCCAATATGTCTATGAGAAAGTTTTGACTGTGCAACATTCTTTTTTTCTTAACAAATGTTAAAAATACCCTGTTTGTTATAAATATCATAAATTTTTAACAGTCATTAAAAAGTGAGGTAAGATATTTTCATTTATTTGAATGATCAGCTTTAAAATGATGGTAGCCTTGCAAAAAGATCATGCCTTCTTATTGTGCAGATGTAATGAGCAAAATGCCAGGTATCTGAGTACTCAAAAGAAATGCTAGTTGAATTATTAGAGTCCTCTCATATACGTCTTCAGCCTTTCTTATCTTCCTGACCCTTTGTAAGAAAGGCCATTGCAATAATATTTTCAGCAGTAACCCCGTCTTCATAATCTGCTTTTGATTTGTTGGGTGTAATATTTATGTCTAGCTCTGTATTCCAAGAAATATATAACTTTAAAAGATATTTGGTTCATTTGTAACAGTCAGCTGAAATAATGTTTGTTATTAGAAATATTTAACCATATTAGAAACTAGATAAATCATTGTTTCTTAACTTCTCCATGTCATTGGTCCTCTGTACTTCCCCCACCCTGACTTTTCTAACTTGTAGGTTTGTTGTGGTGTGTGGTGACGGCGAGTACATCATTTACACAGCAATGGCACTGAGGAACAAGAGCTTTGGGTCTGCCCAGGAGTTCGCGTGGGCCCACGATTCTTCAGAGTAAGTTTTGTCTGTGTCATATCAGCTGCCCCTGATTGCCAGTGGGCATTCTGTGTGCAGCTGTATTGAAGAGGTCTGCAAGGCTCAGTAGGCTGTGCTTCTCCATCTTGAAGACCAGTTCTCAACAGACCTGTGTTGGAGGATTCAGTTCAGTTCAGTTCAGTTGCTCAGTCGTGTCCGACTCTGTGCAACCCCATGAACTGCAGCATGGCAGCCTCCCTGTCCATCACCAACTCCTGGAGTTCACTCAAACTTAGGTCCATCCAGTTGGTGATGCCATCCAGCCATCTCCTCCTGCCGCCAATCCCTCCCAGCATCAGAGTCTTTTCCAGTGAGTCAGCTCTTCTTAAAAATGAAAATTAAAGGAGTAATAGAGGACTTAAAAATAAAAAAAATTAAAAAAATTAAAGAATGATAGTAAAAATATATCTAGGACTTTCTCTGGTGGTGTTGTGGGCAGTGTGGGGTCAGTTCATTTTTGGGCAGTTCCTTGATCTGGCTTATATTTCTCATCTATAGGCCCCTTCCTATGTTCAGTTCAGTTCAGTCACTCAGTCGTGTCTGACTTTGTGATACCATAAATCGCAGCACGCCAGGCCTCCCTGTCCATCACCAACTCCTGGAGTTCACTCAGACTCACATCCATCAAGTCAGTGATGCCATCCAGCCATCTCATCCTTGGTCGTCCCCTTCTTCTCCTGCCCCCAGTCCCTCCCAGCATCAGAGTCTTTTCCAGTGAGTCAGCTCTTCGCATGAGGTGGCCAAAGTACTGGAGTTTCAGCTTTAGCATCATTCCTTCCAAAGAAATCTCAGGGCTGATCTCCTTCAGAATGGACTGGTTGGATCTCCTTGCAGTCCAAGGGACTCTCAAGAGTCTTCTCCAACACCACAGTTCAAAAGCATCAATTCTTCAGCGCTCAGCCTTCTTCACAGTCCAACTCTCACATCCATACATGATCACAGGAAAAACCATAGACTTGACTAGACGGACCTTAGTCGGCAAAGTAATGTTGGTACTAACTGCAGGGTTTTACTCTATTGAACCTGTCATTTCCAAGGAGTTTCCTTCTGTTTTAGCTTCTTCTGTTTGCTGGTCTTTCCAGAGTCTAATTTCCACACTGACAGAAGGGGGCGGTGGTGGGCAGTTTCTTAGGCTCATTTGTTCCGGCGTGATGTGGGGAGGGAGGGACGCTGCAAACAACGCTGGGGTGTCCCCAGTGTCTTGGCACACTTGGCTTGCCTCTGCTCTTAACTGCAGGGTTTTACTCTATTGAACCTGTCATTTCCAAGGAGTTTCCTTCTGTTTTAGCTTCTTCTGTTTGCTGGTCTTTCCAGAGTCTAATTTCCACACTGACAGAAGGGGGCGGTGGTGGGCAGTTTCTTAGGCTCATTTGTTCCGGCGTGATGTGGGGAGGGAGGGACGCTGCAAACAACGCTGGGGTGTCCCCAGTGTCTTGGCACACTCGGCTTGCCTCTGCTCACTGCGTGTGCACTTTCCCTGTCTACGCTGCTCAGGGTCTAGTTTGCTCCACCAGGAGTCGTCCGAGGCCGGCCCTGTGCTGCATGCACCTCCCAGGTCTAAGCCGCTCAGGTTCAGGCACTCGGGTAGTCCTCAGAGGCGCAGACTCAGTTGGGCCTGCGTTTTGTGCCCTTCCCAGATCCAAGTAGCTCAGGTGACCAGGTGTTTGGCAAGTACGGTCGCTGCAACTTATCACCTCCCCCGTCCCTACTGCTCTGTTTTCTGGGTGTTTGACCAGTGCACCTTCTCAGACAGATGTTGACCATCCAGAATCCTAAGAGGTCTTAGTTAGCATTGAAGCCTGCTTGCAGTTTGACAGATAATGCCTCTGTGGCAGCGATTGCCCCTTTCTGGCTCTGGCTGCCCTAGCCTGCCTGTTGCTGGAGGGGGATAGGATGGTCTGCAGCTGGCTAGCTCTGCCCAGTCCTTTGTTCTGTGAGCAGGCTTGATGGTGTCTTAGGTTAGGGCTTTTTGCATGGTAGCTATCCCACAGTCCAGTTTGCTAGCCCAAGTTAGTTCCCTCAGATTGCCCTCAAGGCATTCAGGCCCAGTCCTTACTCTAAGCAAAGCAGCCTGCACCTCCCTGCCCAGCCCCTGCTTGCTAGTGGCAGATGCAGGCATCTGCGCTGCTTCTCTGCTGGGGGAGTTACCACTGGGCTCGTAATCTGTCGGTTTTATATTTATTTATCTTTCCTCCCAATTGTGTTGCCCTCTGTGGTTCCAAGGCTTGCTATAGACTCTGCAGTGAGAGTGTTTCCTGGTGTTTGGAAACGTCTCTCTCTTTTAAGACTCCCTTCCCAGGATGGAGCTGCATCCCTACCTCTTTCATCTCTCTTTTTGTCTTTTTTATTTTTTCCTACCTCCTTTTGAAGACAATGGGCTGTTTTTCTGGGTGCCTGATGTCATCTGCCGGCATTCAGAAGTTGTTTTGTGGAATTTATTCAGCATTCAAATGTTCTTTTGATGAATTTGTGGGGGAGAAAGTGGCCTCCCCGTCCTATTCCTCTGCCATCTTAGGACTGCCTCTGGAGTTTCAGCTTTAGCATCAGTCCTTCCAATGAACACCCAGGACTGGTCTCCTTTAGAATGGACTGGTTGGATCTCCTTGCAGTCCAAGTGACTCTCAAGAGTCTTCTCCAACACCACAGTTCAAAAGCAGCAATTCTTCAGTGCTCAGCTTTCTTCACAGTCCAACTGTCACATCCCTACATGACCACTGGAAAACCATAGCTTTGACTAGATGGACCTTTGTTGGCAAAGTAATGTCTCTGCTTTTGAATATGCTATCTAGGTTGGTCATAACTTTTCTTCCAAGGAGTAAGGGTCTTTTAATTTCATGGCTGCATCACCATCTGCAGTGACTTTGGAGCCCCCCAAAATAAAGTCTGACACTGTTTCCACTGTTTCCCCATCTATTTGCCATGAAGTGATGGGACCAGATGTCATGATCTTCATTTTCTGAATGTAGAGCTTTAAGCCAACTTTTTCAGTCTCCTCTTTCAGTTTCATCAGGAGGCTTTTTAGTTCCTCTTCACTTTCTGCCATAAAGGTGGTGTCATCTGCATATCAGAGGTTATTGATATTTCTCCCAGCAATCTTGATTCCAGCTTGTGCTTCTTTTAAGCCAACTTTTTCAGTCTCCTCTTTCAGTTTCATCAGGAGGCTTTTTAGTTCCTCTTCACTTTCTGCCATAAAGGTGGTGTCATCTGCATATCAGAGGTTATTGATATTTCTCCCAGCAATCTTGATTCCAGCTTGTGCTTCCTCCAGCCCAGCATTTGTCATGATGTAAGTTAAATAATCAGGGTGACAATATACAGCCTTGACGTACTCCTTTTCTTATTTGGAACCAGTCTGCTGTTCCATGTCTAGTTCTAACTGTTGCTTCCTGACCTGCATATAGGTTTCTCAAGGGGCAGGTCAGGTGGTCTGGTATTCCCATCTCTTGAAGAATTTTCCACAGTTTATTGGGATCCACACAGTCAAAGGCTTTGGAATAGTCAATAAAGCAGAAATAGATGTTTTTCTGGAACTCTCTTGGTTTTTCGATGATCTAGCAGATGTTGGCAATTTGATCTCTGGTTCCGTTGCCTTTTCTGAAACCATCTTGAACAGCTGGAAGTTCATGGTTCATGTATTGCTGAAGCCTGGCTTGGAGAATTTTGGGCATTACTTTACTAGCGTGTGAGATGAGTGCAATTGTGCAGTAGTTTGAGCAGTTTTTAGCATTGCCTTTCTTAGGGATTGGAGTGAAACCTGACCTTTTCCAGTCCTGTGGCCACTGCTGAATTTTCCAAATTTGCTGGCAGATTGCATGCAGCACTTTCACAGTACCATCCTACAGGATTTGGAATTCCATCACCTCCACTAGCTTTGTTCATAGTGATGCTTTTGAAGGCCCACTTGACTTTACATTTCAGGATGTCTGGTTGTAGGTGAGTGACCAACTTACTTAGCAAGGTGCAACAATTAGAAAATGTGGTTTATTGAGAGTCTAACCAGCCCAACATATAAAACTTAAAGATATTGATGTGGGAGATTCTATAAATGACCCAGCCCAATTTATTTAACTAATATTTTTGAAGGCTAATTATGTGCCAGGTACTTTTCTAAGTCCAAAGGATTCAGCAGAATAAGAATCGTTGCCCTCCGGAGCCCACATTTGAAAGTGGTAAAAGAGATAACTAGGAGAAGCCATCACAATATTATGATTATTTTCTCATTAAAAAGAAAAAATATTTTAAAAATCAGAAAAAAAGTTAATAAATAAAATACACAATGGGTTAGATTGTGATTACTGTGTAGTAAAATTAATTAAACAAAGGGATAGCAAGCATTTGGAAAAGGGAGTGGAAGCTAAATTTACAAATAAGGTGGATTAAACAGGGCTTTTGAGAAGGTGATGTTGGTTCAGGAAGCTCACTAGGTGAAGGGACACCTGGCAGAGGAAACAGCAGGGATGCTCTGGTGTCTGACATGACACCAGAAGAGCCAGAGACCAAGGTGGCAGGGAAGGAGTGAGTGCAAGGTCAGGGAGGTCAAAATATGGTCAAAGTGGCTCAGGAGTGTGGTCGGCTGAATAATGCCCCCTCAAATATGTTCTCATCCCCAGAGTCTCTATGTTACCCTATGTGGCAAAAGGGCCTTTGCAGATGTGATTAGTCTTAGGATCTTGAGATGGGGAGGTTATCCCGGATTATCCAGATGAACCCAGTGAAGTCACAAGGGTCCTTATAAGTGAAACATAGAGACAGAGAGTCAGAATCAGAGGAAGAGATGTAAAGATGGAAGCAGTGATGACAAGAGGAATGATGTAAGGAAAGGGCCAAGAGCCAAGAAATGCTGGCAGCTTCCAAAGATGGACAAGCAAGGAGCAGTTTCTCTCTGAGAGCTTCCAGAAAGAACATAGCCCTGCTGACACCTTGATTTTATGAATTCTGATCTCCAGAGCTGTAAGGCAGTAAATTTGTGCTTTTTAAGCCACCAACTTTATGACAATTTGTTACAAAAGTCATAGGGAAACTAATACAGGAGAGAAGGAAGCAGAACTAAAGAAGTGTTTTATTTCATAAACAAGAATATCAAGAGAGAAATTGGAATTATGTTTAACATAAGTAGAAAAAACCATCATCAAACTTTTCTGAAGTGTTATTTATGGTCTTGGATATGATAACTTTAAAATATTATTTAGCATAAAGCAATTTAAAGCTCTGGAATGATGCTTTAAAATATTTTTCCCTTTAACCCATAAAAATCTCTTCTCCCCATAAGCATTATCCTGATATGACTGGATAACTTAATTCAATGTTAATCTGTTTTTATCCTTCCACTGTTACTCCCTTGCCCCTTATTTCTTAGAGTGGATCAGAATGGTATATGCTCCTGCTCTAAGGGATTTTTACAGTACTAAGCAGAGGTCACTAAAGCCTAGGGTTGTAGGTGCTTAGTGAAGAGTTTTACAGATGGAGTTTAAGCTGAGAGGTAGGTGAAGGGGAGGGGAGGCTTAAAGGTTTCTGGGGATGCCAATGTAGACAGAGATGCCCCATGGAGTGCCTTTCTCCTTATAAGTGCCCCAAGACATAGAAAACTCTGATTTATAAGAAATGAAAGACTGGTTTATTTTTTATTTTTACAACTAGACCAATACTGCTGGCTTTCCTTTATACAGCTTCCAGGAAACAAGCAGATAACTTTTGCATTATTTTGCCTCTTCATGGAGAAGAAGGCAGTTTATCTCAGCCGTCATAGGAGATGAAGCCCAGGGCTGAGAGCTGAACAAAGTGGCCCATCCAGGGGCAGGGAGAGAAATGTCTTCCTAGGGGCTGGGTAGGGGATGGGCATGGGGTGCTGTGATTGTGAGCCATGCCATGGAGCCAAGGATACTGGTTGAGAAGGCACCAAAAGCCTTTAGAGGATGCTGAAGTCTCTGGGCCTCTTGATCCATGAAGCAGATTTTGGGAGGAGTGTCTCAGAAGACACCTGGAGTAGCTGAGCCTCGCGACAGAAGAGGACTAGCACTCACCAGCCACCAACTGTCGGGACAGTGATAGGCTGAGATCCATGCCTCTTGCCCCTGTTTCAGGTTCCATATAGGCCCCTGGGAATCTCACCATGTTCTAGGGGAAAGAGGTTTTAATATCTGCTGCAACTCTGTCTCTTTCTGTAGAAGCCCTTGTGGGCCAGACTTTGTGTGGTTTAATGAGAGTAGTCCCATCCATGGGTCAGCCTGTAATCAGTGGGTGACACTGGTTAGATCCTCAACCTACGTGGACCTCATTTTCTCCTTGCTTTTAGTATAGAGACTGAAACCCAAGCTTTTACAGCTCCAACTTTTGAGCTGAGTGGAAAACTTCTGTTATAGCAATTCCCTCTTAACCAAACCCAGCCTAAAGCAAAATCAAGTCAAACTACCAAACAGCGACAATACCACAAATGAAAAAGAGGTAAGATCAAGTACTTTAAAAGTTCTGTGGCATCCTGAGGTACCACAAAACATAGGAGAAAAAAATATCAAGACAGTTTAGAAAAAAAGAATTCAACAAATAACATCACCACGTCTCATAAAATTCAGTGAATTTTATTACTTCCAATGCTCCATAAGTGTCCAAAATGGCTGTAAAGACTGAGTGAACTGTTTTAAAGGGGTGAGAGGAGTGTGGAAAAAATCTTTCAAGTGGTAACATTCAAAATCTAAATTTCAGAGCTTGGGAAAACAATTGGCCTTGAGTAGAAAATGTGATCCCTTTTGTATAACCTCAACTTTTGGCTTCTAGAATTGTTGCTGTCAGCCCTGTCAGTCATTGCTCCAAACTGCCTGGAGACAGTGGTTTCACACAGCGAACTGGAACTTCCAGCACATCGAAGCTTGGTGCTTTGGGTGTTAGGAAAAACTGTGGTATTCCAGTGTTGGTGCCAAGGATTTGAAGGTTATGTGAAGAGTTCCAGAAATCAAGAGCCACGTAGATATGTGAAGCACAGTGAAGAAAATGCCTTTTAATATATTTTCACCAAAGTTGATGCTAAAACCATGCATATGATGGGATCTGAATTGCTCTTTTCTAAGCTGATTCCTTTCAGGCTCTCAGTTCACTTCAGTTCAGTTACTCAGTTGTGTGTGACCCTTTCGACTCCATGGACTGCAGCACACCAGGTCTCTGTGTCCATCACCAACTCCTGCAGCCTTCTCAAACTCATGTCCATCAAGTCATCCACCATCTCATCCTCTGTCATCCCCTACTCCTCCTGCCTTCAATCTTTCCCAGCATTGGGGTCTTTACCAAAGAGTCAGTTCTTTGCATCAGGTGGCCAAAGTACTGGAGTTTCAGCTTCAGCATCAGTCCTTCCAATGAATATCCAGGACTGATTTTCTTTAGGATTGACTGGTTTGATCTCCTTACAGTCCAAGGGACTCTCAAGAGTCTTCTCCAACATAAGGGGTTAACCAAGGCTGCCATCACCCGAGTGGCCATGAGCTGCTGTCTGCCTCTTACTGCAGGGACCTAGGACTACCTGGTCCATTTCCCTGCACCCTACTCTAGGCTTCCTTTCTAGACTTGATGCCCCCCAGGTGATTGCCTCCTGGTCACCTTGGTGGGAGCTCCAGGTTGCAACACCTGCTTTGTTTTATGTCCCAGGCAGACCTCTGACCACATTCAGTGAAAACCTCATCAGGACTCAAGTCCTTTGCATTTTAGTGATGCCCTTTGTTAAATCTATTGGCTGTTTTGGCTTTGTTTTCTTGGATGTGGATTTTGAGAAGCTGGGACAGTCTACAAATGAGAAAAGCCTCATTTTCCTGGGATTTGGGAAGAAGGCAATTACTTGACTGTGGAGCAGTTCATTCTCAGTGATGACTCATTCAGATAACAAATCCAGAGTCCAGTCTTGGCTTCAGTTATAGATATTCTAACCATATTTTATTTATTCATTTATTCTATTTATTCATTTAATTAGCCAAGAACTTTGGTCATCTAGATAAATGTTTTAGTGGAGCATTAAAAAAAATTAATGCCAGCAATCCATGATAAACAAAATATCAAAGTTTTCCATGAAGATGGGAGCAGTATGACTACCCTTCCTTTTGTCTCTGTCTCCATTGTGGTCTGGCTCAGTACTGCAGCTGATCCTATCTGTGCAGTGTTTTCTTACATCACTCATGACACTAAATGTGTGTGTTTTCCCCCAACACTGTGTACTTGTCATTTTTTCCACACCAGCTCTCGAGCTCTCCATCACCAATTGGGTGTCCAACAATTCAATTCAATTCAATTCTGACAGTTAAGCAGACCATGGGTTATAAGCTCAAGACCCATAAGACTTTCCTACTTGAGATGCAGCTGCAAGTGGGTTGCCCAAGGTACCCACACTTCTTCCTGCTGACTACCAGAGTCACCTCTTAGGATAAACTCAGATGTGATTGAAAAGACATGTTATGAATAACAAAATATGCTCTTGTCACTCAGGAAATTCCAAGTGCTTTAGGAGTTCTTTGCCAGGAATCAGAGACAAAGAGCAATATGTATTTTCTGTTATACCACACTATCTGTGCTTAAAATTTTGATATTTTTTCATTAAGGATTTTCCTGTTGATTTTGGTTTTTAAAAATCAAAATTTATTTTGACTACTGAGCTTTTCAACACTCCCTTAAATTTGCCGCCTAGATGAGTACCTTATTCATCTCCCCTGAGGGCCCTGCTTCTCATCCTCCCATTTTGGGACTCTGACAAAGTAGAGGTGGTAAGCTCTTCAATATAAGATGTACATATATCAAATAATTTAATGACCACTATTTATTGTTGTTGTTTTTCAGTTACTAACTGGTATCTGACTCTTTGTGACCCCATGGATGGCAGCACGCCAGGCTTCTCTGTCCTTAATTATCTCCCAGAAATTGCTCAAACTCATGTCCATTGAGTGGGTGGTAGACATCCAACCATCTCATCCTCTGTCACCCCCTTCTCCTCCCACCCTTAATCTTTTCCAGCATCTTTTCCAATGAATCAGCTCTTCACATCAGGTGGCCAAAGTACTGGAGCTTCAGCTTTGACATCAGTCCTTCCAATGAACTTTCAGGGTTGATTTCCTTTAGGATAGACTGGTTGGATCTCCTTGCAGTCCAAGGGACTCTCAATAGTCTTCTCCAGTGCCACAATTCAAAAGCACCAAATTCTTAGGTGCTCAGCCTTCTTTGGTGCTCAGCCAGGTCTAAATCTCACATCCTGGTATGTAACCAGTATCTACTGGTATGTGACCAGTATACCATTATAGAGACCAGTTAACTTGACCTGTACAGATCTATGCAAATCAGTGGAATCACTGAGCAGGGCAGGCATTGAACAGACAGGGGTACTGAGCAGACTTAGGGTCAAATTGCTATCTCATCTGTGCTCATAGGCTGGAGAGCTCTGGGGTACCAGTTACACTAGGAAGTGGGTTACAGCCTCACATCAACTTAGTCTTTGGTTGAAATGGTCTCTCTGGGCCTCAATTCCCTTTCATATATAAGAAAACTTGGAGTTAACTTTTTCTAATATTATTTTTTTGTTACCTCTAAATATTTACAACTCACTTTTGTTTTTCTCAAAGTAGGTCTTCAGAGTGATTTTTTTCTAAAAATTAGCCTTAAAAAATGTACATCTTTATTTTACATGATGGTGAATTTTGCAAATTAGAAAAGTACAGAGGATAAAATAAAAATTGTTTATTATTCTACTTCCCAGGGATAACCGCTATTGATATTCTAGTATATCTAGTCCACACACACGCACACACACACACACACACACACACACACACACACACATACACACACAGAGTTTATTAAATGCACACTGATTTTGGAAATCTTTATAGGTTTAGGAGAGGAATGGTGACTGAAAAGATGATATGAGGAAATTTTCATTCATCCAGGACCTACTTTGGGCAAGCTTTGTGTCAAAGTTTAATTTTCACAACCATTTTATCTCCATTTTACATATGAGAAAACTCAGGTTTAGAAAGCTTGAATGACTTTCCCTAGTCATGTTCTAAGTGAATCAATAACCTAGGCCAGTCTATAAGAGACAGCGCACACACACACACACACACACACACACACACACACATACACACACAGAGTTTATTAAATGCACACTGATTTTGGAAATCTTTATAGGTTTAGGAGAGGAATGGTGACTGAAAAGATGATATGAGGAAATTTTCATTCATCCAGGACCTACTTTGGGCAAGCTTTGTGTCAAAGTTTAATTTTCACAACCATTTTATCTCCATTTTACATATGAGAAAACTCAGGTTTAGAAAGCTTGAATGACTTTCCCTAGTCATGTTCTAAGTGAATCAATAACCTAGGCCAGTCAGAGGCTGAGTCCATATGTAGGAAAAGCTCTGATTATTATTAACTATTAAAATAGAAATTAAATAGAGTATTAAATACATACTATTTCCATCACTCTTATGACAAAAAGGAGTATGGAAATAAAAGCTTCCCTCCATGTATGATTATGTATATTTTTACTAAAGTTGAATATAGTGTGGCACTCTGAGAGTTCAAATTTAGATAAAGTCTATATGACATTCAAAAGTTGTTTTTCTCTTCTCCTTCTAGAGAGTGTCTTTTCCTGGACAGATTTCATTCAGGTTTTGGCAAAAATGGCTTCATGGAATTTTTTTCTGAGTAAAACAAAGGCAACTTTTTATTGAATTTGGAAAACACATACCTAACATCAGTACTGATTGGCGGAGATGAAGCAGAGCTTTATTTTCTACTTTAAAGCTAAAATTCAAAATATGGTGCTAAAAGGAGAGTCAAAACTGGTAATTGATACATCTCTAGTGTTCAGGTGCTTCTTGGGTTGGGGGTTTGAGTCCTGTGTTACAAGGTACCATCTCACAGCTGCCTTCTGGGAGTTGATGGGCAGAACTTTACCCATCTGCTGTCAGAAACCCATGGGAACTAACTTGCATTATGCTTGCTTGCTTGGGTTAGCTTTCTCAGTTAAAGAGAATCTAGATTAAGGAAAGGGCAATATTCCATAGACCAAACTGAAATGTTTGGGCTGACAATGGACCTTTTGTAAATGTTTTTACCATTCCCCAACATTTCATACAGATGGAAGACTGACTAACGATGCTAGGAAGAGCAGGCTGGGTGCTGAGTCTTGGTCCTTGCCATCTGGGGCTTGGAATTAGCCTCTTCCTGTCTCGTTTCCTATCAATGAAACCCAAGATAGAAAACTTCCTGTCACCTCAACTCTCACCCTCGCTGCTATGTTTTGAGAAGATAATATCTGCCTGTAGATCCATACAGTGAATTGCTAGAAACAGTACTGCATCTCTGGCCTGGTGCTCTACCCCCAGAGCTAGGGGGGTAGCTCCTACCCCCATGGCTAGGACAAGGCAACCCACGTGGGGAACTCGGAGACAGGACACCTTTCCTCCCTCTCCCTCTTCAGAGTCTGATTTAGTGGCAACTTATTCCACAGATGGGAGAGTCAGACTAGTTATAACTTAATCTACTTAGCTGTAAATAATCTTGCCCATGTCCCAATTTCTTCATCTGCAAATTGGAACTAATATTTATGTTGTAGCTCAAAGGGGATTTAGTCAGGCCTAATGAGATCAGCTGTGTCGTGGGTTTGGCACTGGTTGGATGGAAGGCATTATATAAATATGCCGTCATTTTCATTAAGATTATTTTCATCATAATTTTATGCTAAACACAGCTGTGGCAACATGTGTTTTAAAGATTTAAATAAACATTCCAAAATTTGTGAAACCTGATTCACTTTTGCCCAATTTGGCTAAATGTGCTATCATTTTGAAAATTCTGAAGGCAAGGCTTTCAATTCACAAAGCCTCTCTCCATGGCAGAGTTTATATACTGACAAGCATAATTTTCTTTTGGGAGCTCTTTGAAAACATGGCAAAATTGTCCAACATGTTAGTCTGGCAGTTTGGAGTGGGGTTCCCTTAAAGGAACTGTGTGAGGGGAGAGTCACTCAAAAACAGAAAATGTGGGGCCACCTCAAAATCTGCCTACCACTAACACAAAAGCTTGATTTCTAGAAAAGTAGAACAAATAGAAGAGGCTTAAGCAGTTTCTTGGTTTGTGTGTTTAACATGGGGACCAAATCATGGCCATGTCAAATATTGGCCATGGGCCACTGACATCTTGAGCTGTATTAATAACTGTTTGCTTCACCTTTCCCCAGGATTAAGTGTGTGATGACCCAGCTGCACAATTTAAATGACCCAAAATATTGAATCAATGGTGCCCTAGGTATGTTTCCTGGAATGAGCCTTAAGCAGGATTATACTAGCAAAAAGCATTCAAATGTTTGGCCCACTCCCCAAAGACTGTTGGTCTTCAAGGGCTTTGAGTGGTAGGACCACAGTTCCCGAGTTTCCTTTGCTGTGATGCAGATAAGTAATCAGCTAAATAGGAGTCAGTTCACAGACTGCATATTTTGGCCTTTCCAACATGCCCACAGCTGAATATAATCAGTGTTGAGCAGTGATTAGTCAAGTTCACAACCTTTTGTTGACTTTTTAATGTATCTTAGACAACTGTATCCTTATTCTTAAATAGATTACATACCCAGTGATTGCTTGCCTTGGTTTTGTAACATTTCAAGTTGCCTTGGAGTTATACATTTTAGAAATATTTTTCTTTGACTTACTTAAAGAATAAAAACATACACAAGAGTGCTTTGAGGAAGCAAATATTTTAGCTAAGTATTGTTTCCCAGGTGGCGCTAGTGGTAAAGAATCCACCTGCCAATGCAGGAGATGCAAGAGAGGAAGGTTTGATCCCTGGGTTGGGAAGATGCCCCCGGAAGAGGAAATGATGACTCACTTCAGTATCCTTGCCTGGGAGAAGCCTGACAGTCCATTGGGTCACAAAGAGTTGGACACACACACACACACAAATAATTGTTTGGGAGAATCTGGCATAAATTGATGATGGTAGTGATGACCAGATTTAGAGATTTTTGTTGACTAAAGCTTTAGGGATGCTCTAGGGAAATGGAAATAACAACAAAAAAGTGCTAAGGAAGGTAAAACATTGTTTCCAGGAGACAAAAGAAAGGAGATGTTTTGCTTTTCTGCACAATGCTAATATTGTTTGTTAAGCCAAAGAATCTCAAACCTTATGGCAACACTACCTTGGGAAAAAGCTTATTTCTAAGCAGACTTTTAAAGCGAATTTTACACACACATTGTCTCATTCTGTAGGTTGAATGTTCAACCAAGATAGTACAACTTATCACATTTACTAGATGAATCTGCTGTTTGTTGTCTCTAGGACTGCAGCTTGTGGACAACACTTCAGGTGACTTCTTTTCTAAGCCAGTTCATTAGAGTAGTAGGAAACCAGTGTTTCCCAAGAAGACACAGGCACACTGTCCTTAGAGAGGCACCCTCTGCACTCCCCATCCTGGAAGTCCTAGAGCCAAGAGTATGAAATATATCCCGAAGGATTCCAAGAAATATCTGAGAGAGTTCTTAGGGTCAGGGCAGAGATGGGAGGCAGCTCTTCAGGTGTCCAGAAAGTGGGAGAATGGAGAACCACTGTGATTCTGCATCTGCGTAGTGTGAACCCACTGATGGTATGGTAGGAAGAATAATGTAAGCCCCAACGATGTCCGCATCCTAATCTCTGGAACCTGTGACTATGTTACCTTAAATAAAAGGGGTTTTGAAGATGTGATTAAGTTAAAGACCTTGAATTAGGGACATTTTCCTGGATTATCTTGATGTTTCCAATATAGTTCTGTAAGAGCGAGAGGTCCTATAAGAAGGAGGTAGGAGGGTCAGAGGAAGCATATGAGGCAGCGTGATGATGGAGCAGAGGTAGCCTTGAAGAGACTACACTGTTGGAATTGGAGGTAGAAGATGAGTCCATGATTTGGAAATGCAGACAGCCTTTAGGAGATGAGAGGCAAGGAAATAGATTCTCCTCCAAGCCTTCAAAAGGAAGGCATCCCTGTTGACCCATTCCAGATTCAACAAGGAAATAAAGTTAGAGCTGGATAAAATGATCTGAGGATCTAATGTAGTCATGACTTCATCACAGAACCCCACCACAAAGAATGACTTCAAGAAAAAACATTGAAAACCTCTAATGGAAAAGGATCTGAAAAAGAAATATACATATATGTGTGTCTCTGTGCATGTGTCTCTGTGTGTGTCTGGCTTCCCTGATGGCTCAGATGGTACAGAATCCACCTGCAATGGCAGGAGACCTGGGTTCTGTCCCTGAGTTGGGAAGATCCCTTGGAGGAAGACATGGCTACCTAACCGCAGTGTTCTTCCTTGGAGAATTCCATGTAGAAAGAAGCCTACAGACCATGGGGTCACAGAGCACTGGACACGACTGAGTAACTAACACTAACTAATATAGATATATACTGATTATATAATAATAATAATTATATAATTTTATTTTAATTATTTTTGGCCACATCATGCAGCATGCGGGATCTTAGTCCCCAGATCAGGGATTGAACCCATGTGCTCTGAAGTGGAAGCATGAATTCTTAAAAAAAAATTAATTAATTTATTTTAATTGGAGGCTAATTACTTTACAATATTGTAGTGGTTTTGCCATACATTGACATGAATCAGCCATGGGTGTGCATGTATCCCCCATCCTGAACTCCCCTCCCACCTCCCTCCCCATCCCATCCCTCAGGGTCATCCCAGTGCACCAGTCCTGAGTACTCTGTCTCTTGCATCGAACCTGGGCTGGTGATCTGTTTTACGTATGGTAATATACATGTTTCAATGTTATTCTTCCAAATCATCCCACTCTCGCCTTCTCCCATCGAGTCCAAAAGTCTGTTCTTGACATCTGTGTCTCTTTTGCTGTCTCACATATAGGGTTGTTGTTACCATCTTTGTAAATCCCATAAATATGTGTTCAGTTCAGTATTTCAGTCGTGTCTGACTCTTTGCAACCCCATGAACCGTAGCACGCCAGGCCTCCCTGTCCATCACCAACTCCCGGAGTCCACCCAGACTCATGTCCATTGAGTCGGTGATGCCATCCAGCCACCTCATCCTCTGTCGTCCCCTGCTCCTACTGCTCTCTGAGACAGACAACATATAATGTAAAAGATTTTCCTTTTGCTTTAAGCCGCTATTTTAATGACAGAAAATGGTGCTAATTTTGCCCTTTACCTTATCCATTTAATATTTTTTTATTCAGATAAAGTTTTCATAAATGTTACAACTTTACAACTTTCATAAACATTATCAGCCCATGCTTGGAATTTCCCCAGGTATGTCAAAGTAGTCAAAATAAACATTCTTAAGGATCCAAAACTGAGGTTAGTTTAATGAATACATATTCTAGTGCTATTTCAGCAGAATTTTCCTATTTCCAATTATAAGTGTTATTAATATATACTTAGTTGTGTTAAATTAGCAGGCAAGTTTTTTGTAAAACAATTTCCACTTCCATGTGATTCTACTAGATAAATTTTAACTGACTCTTCAGTTCAGTCACTCAGTCATGTTTGACTCTGCAATCCCATGAACCGCAGCACACCAGGCCTCCCTATCCATCACCAACTTTCAGAGTCCACCCAAACCCACGTCCATTGAGGTGGTGATGCCATCCAACCATCACATGCTCTCATCCCCTTCTCCTCCTGCCCCCAATCCCTCCCAGCATCAGGGTCTTTTCCAATGAGTCAGCTCTTCGCATCAGGTGGTCAAAGTATTGGAGTTTCAGCTTCAACATTAGTCCTTCCAATGAATACCCAGGACTGATCTCCTTTAGGATGGACTGGTTGGATCTCCTTGCAATCCAAGGGACTCTCAAGAGTCTTCTCTAACACCACAGTTCAAAAGCATCAATTCTTTGGCGCTCAGCTTTTTTTATAGTCCAACTCTCACATCCATACATGACTACTGGAAAAACTATAGCCTTGACTAGATGGACCTTTGTTGACAAAGTGATGTCTCTGCTTTTTAATATGCTGTTTAGGTTGGTCATAACTTTCCTTCCAAGGATAAGTGTCTTTTAATTTCATGGCTGCAATCACCATCTGCAGTGATTTTGGAGCCCAGAAAAATAAAGTCTGACACTGTTTCCACTGTTTCCCCATCTATTTGCCATGAAGTGATGGGACCAGATGCCATGATCTTTGTTTTCTGAATGTTGAGCTTTAAGGCAACTTTTTCACTCTCCTCTTTCACTTTCACAATCACTCTAAAATCCAACAGGCTGTGACATATGAAATTTTACCAGTTCTCCTAATAAGTCTAGTAGGCAGCATAATTTTTAATGCCAATTTTGTTTCTCTAATACAATACGGAAAATAATCAAAGAATGTGAAATAGCAAATATAAAACAGAACAAATATAAGGGGAACACATATCAGCCTGAAATGTGTTCACACTATATACAAAAACAAACTCAAAATGAATTAAAGACCTACATGTAAGATTGGGAACCATAAAACTCCTAGAAGAAAACATAAGGAGAATGCTCTGACATAAATTGTACCAGTACTGTACCAGACCTATGCTCTGAAAAGCAGATTGATTTTTTAAAAACTGAAAATGATATTAAGAAATGGAAATATAGCCTAAACTCTTAGATTGGAAGAATATTGTTTGTGTCCATACTCCCCAAAGCAATCCAAAGATCTAGTGCAATCACTATCAAAATTTCAAGGATGTTTCTCACAGAAATAGAGTGAATAAATCACAGTTCAGTTCAGTCGCTCAGTCGTGTCCAACTCTTTGCAACCCCATGAATCACAGCATGCCAGGCCTCGCTGTCCATCACCAACTCCCAGAGTTCACTCAGACTCACATCCATCGAGTCAGTGACACCACCTTCTAATGAGTCAACTCTTCCCATGAGGTGGCCAAAATACTGAAGTTTCAGCTTTAGCATCATTCCTTTCAAAGAAATCCCAGGGTTGATCTCCTTCAGAATGGACTGGTTGGATCTCCTTGCAGTCCAAGGGACTCTCAAGAGTCTTCTCCAACACCACAGTTCAAAAGCATCAATTCTTTGGCGCTCAGCCTTCTTCACAGTCCAACTCTCACATCCATACATGACCACTGGAAAAATCATAGCCCTGACTAGACGGACCTTAGTTGGCAAAGTAATGTCTCTGCTTTTGAATATACTGTCTAGGTTGGTCATAACTTTTCTTCCAAGGAGTAAGCGTCTTTTAATTTCATGGCTGCAGTCACCATCTGCAGTGATTTGGGAGCCCCCAAAAATAAAGTCTGACACTGTTTCCACTGTTTCCCCATCTATTTCCCATGAAGTGATGGGAACGGATGCCATGATCTTCGTTTTCTGAATGTGGAGCTTTAAGCCAACTTTTTCGCTTTCTTCTTTCACTTTCATCAAGAGGCCCTTTAGCTCCTCTTCACTTTCTGCCATAAGGGTGGTGTCATCTGCGTATCTGAGGTTATTAATATTTCTCCCGGCAATCTTGATTCCAGCTTGTGTTTCTTCCAGCTCAGCATTTCTCATGATGTACTCTGCATATAAGTTAAATAAGCAGGGTGACAGTATACAGCCTTGACGTACTCCTTTTCCTATTTGGAACCAGTCTGTTGTTCCATGTCCAGTTCTAACTGTTGCTTCCTGACCTACATACAGATTTCTCAAGAAGCATGTCAGGTGATCTGGTATTCCCATCTCTTTCAGAATTTTCCACAGTTTATTGTGATCCACACAGTCAAAGCCTTTGGCATAGTCAATCAAGCAGAAATAGATGTTTTTCTGGAATTCTGTTGCTTTTTCCATGATCCAGCTACTAATAAGGCCTAAAAAAGAAATCCTGCCAGATGTGACTACATGGATGAGCCTTGAAGACATGATAAATTAAATAAGCAAGTCACAGAAAGGCAAATACTACATGATTCCACTTACATAAGGTATCTGAAACCATCGAAGTCCTAGAAACGGAGTAGGATGATGTGCCAGGCACTTGGGGGAGGAATAAATGGAAAGTTACTATTTAGCAAGTTTTAGTTACACAAGATGAATAAATTCTAGAGATTTACTGTACAACATTACCTTGCCAGTTAACAATGCTGCATTGAACACTTAAAAAATCTAAGAGGCTAGATCTTATGTTAGTATCTTTTTCATTAAAAAATTTCTAATTATTAGAAAATAAATGTGTGGATTCAGTGAATGAAACCAACAATAAAAACAGTATGCTAGATTTTTTTTTGAGTAACCATTGCTAACCAAAATCAGGCAATTGCTAAACCTTCTGTTTCTAGGAATCCTTTTTGCCAAATATAGAGAACTATGAATTCAGAATAATCCCCCCAAAGTGCCACTTATTCTTATCTCTTTCTTTGTTTTAAGGGATTTTCAGGCTAATATCTTGCATGATTACCAAAGTTAAGATTTTGGTAACTAAGTACTCCCATCTGTATCACTGCCAAATTGATCTCTGTTTCCTATTGGATAACGGGTAAAAAATGCGACTTGGATTCAAAATCAACCTATTTATGGCTGTTTTGTCGGCCTGCTTTCAGAGTAGCATATGAAGAAAGCATACAGCTTAAATCATTGCTGTGGAAACCATCTTTATCCCTTAATTTCTCTTTTCACAGCTTTTACATTTTTTTCTCCAAAGCCTTGAGCCATTATTCATTTTAACATGTTGTAAGTAACAGCCATATAAATACATCAGTCTGTCTTTAACAGTCTCTCAGAGTGTGCCAAATTTTCATTTAGGGAGTTAGTTTTAATCTGATTTTATTTTTCATGCTAGTAATCCAGATTAGGATTTAGAAAATCTGTCTGTATTAACTGTCATTTCATACAAAGAAGACGTTTTTAAAGTATTCCAGGATCTGTAATAAAGTAAAAGCAAAATAGTACTAATTTATCATAATTTTTGCCTAAATGAATTTACAGTATTTGTCATGTAATCTTCTTTTATCCTTACGGTATGAGAAAATAACAACCTGAGGTACTTGCTGCCTATGAAATTTCTATTTATTTTTTCTTGTGTACCTTCATTCATGACATTCTTCTTTAAATGGTATATCTTTTTTAACTCCACCTGGTTAAATATTTAAGGTCCAAACTGAAGCCCAGGCCAATGTTTCTGAAAGCAATTTCCATAAAACACTGCACATATGATCTGTTATTAGATATCGAGGGGAAAATAGGTTCCAAGGTCAAATAAGTGTGGAAAACTTAAATGATACATTTTAAGCAGATTTGAAATGGTGTTTTGTTTTGTTTTGTTTTGTTTTGAACTTGAAAATGTCTCAGAATCTTTGGTCTGCTGATATCCATTGTGACTTTTCAAGATGACAGACTGCTATAGTAGTTTCTCAGACTTCTTTCTCAAACTTAGACATCTGTTTAAGAAACATTCTGTAGGGCAAACAGTCCTGTATCTTTCAGCCTTTCTTTTTATATGCCTTTAAAATAAATCGCCATCCCAGTGTCCTCCCCGTGCTTCTAAGGCTCCTTGAGGGAACTGTGCTCGCCATACTTTTTGGTCTGTCCTCACTTCAGCATCCCTCCTGCCTTGCTTTGTCCCTTGTGCCTGCTGTTCTTTCTCCGTTTTTCTCTCCCAGTAAGAATTAACTCCTCTTTCCTGATAATGAAGGAGATTAAAGTATATCATTAAACATGTAGTGAATTAAAATTAGACTTCTGTCATGTTAAAATTCTCTGGCCATTCCCTTCTCCATGGAAGGAACCCAGTCGTATTTCTCCTTCAGGCTCATTCTGCTCCAGTATTACTGGGATACTATACTGTTCTAGGCAAAATCTTCTCTGAGCTGGTAGTACTATCATTAGATGCCATTATTTAATCCGCAGGAGACGTAAATGAAGATACTTTCCAAACATTTAAAAACCAGAAATAAAGAGTTGGTGGATTTACTATTTTGAGTGGGACAGAATATGCTGGAAGAAGTTTTCAGAAACAATAAGCAACATCCAACTTCCCTTTCAAACAGCAGTATTTAATTTTCTTCAACTTTAATCATCTTAGTTAAGCTATGCCATTAATGTACTACATGCCTTTCTGTGCCAGGGTATTTTACTAAATATTACAGAGAATCAGAAGTATCTCAAGATTTGGCCCTTACCCACAAATAATTTATTAGTAGAGAAAAAAATTTTTGAAAAGATAACATGTAAAGAGGTGACTAATACAAGAAATGCCCCCAGTTGATATATGTTACAAGATGAGTATATTATAAATAAGCCATGTTTTGAGTATACAGAGAGGAGAGAGGCACAGTTTGGCCTAAGTGCTCTGCAAAATTTCAGAAAGGATTAGACTGAATCTTGAAAGTTGCCTAAGATTACTACGAAAGGAAGGGGAAGATAACCTGCGCAAAGGAGAAGGTATGAGCATGGCCACTTAGAGGCCACAGGATGTGTTTGCAGGGCATGGGTTGAGAGTCCTACAGGATATTTGCTAATTTGAAGAGGTGTCAAAATGTTATATGTGAAATACAAATGAAGCCTAGTGTTTGTACACTTACACAATGGAATAACCATGTATACCTGAAAGTGTGCATACTTTCTTTTCTAATACAAATAGAATCATCAATGTGTTTATTTAACTTTGCAATATATTGTAGGCATCTTTCCAAGTTTTCAAATCAACAATAGATCTTCTTTAGACTATTCCATTCTTTGGAATAATCACAGAATATTTACAAAAGACTCAGAAGTACTAAAAGGTAATTGAATATGGGCAATAATAGCTAGATAATCTAATTTATAAGGTATTTTCAATTTCTGGCTTCCTTTCCCAGCAAGTCGTCTCACATTGTTCCTGACTTGCCTTAGTGGAGAAGGAGGGGTCAGCTTTTAAATGCCCAAGCTGGTCATCCAAGCTCGTTTTCCTGTCTGAGAGCATCATCCACAGGTAACTGAAATTAGAATCTTTGCCCACCTGCCCATGGCTCTGCTGAACAAGCATCTCAGAACCCAGTACACTGGCATCAGTATGCAGGAGATACGCTCATTCAGAGGGCGAGGAGGCAGTCTGCATTTGCTGAGGTTAAACTATCAGCGAATAAGGTTCCGTCTGGCCCTCTGGTTCTGTTATTTTGTGAGTACTTGTAGGGCTGTGATGTCATTAAAAGCTATGACTTTCTGTGCAGAACTAAGACCAGTAGCTGGAAGATATAAGACGATAAGTGTTTACAGGATAAAGAACTTCCCAACTTCCCAAGATGTGCTGTAAGGTGATAATTCTTAATGGTGACCCAAAAGCTCTCTCCAGGGCTCATCCTGGTTGGGTAGGAGTAACTTTCAGAAAGACTGTCTTAAACTGATGAGAAGAAAAGTTACTTTAAGATGGCTTTAAGTTTTTTGTGTGTGGCAAAATACATAGAACGTAAAATTTACCATCTTTACCATTTCTGAGCGTACAGTTCAGTGGTACTCTGTACAGTCACTTGTTGTGCCATGAATTGAGTCATGTGGTTTGCATGTGGTAACCTAGCTAATAATAAGCATGTAAACTGACCCTTAGAGTCTTTGGTTTCCAGTTGTTGTTCTTACTACATGTTGAGTTGCCAATGGCTTTTTATTGAAATGCTACTATTTTAGCAGAATTTGACTTTTTAAATTAGCAGAAAACCTAAATTTACTATAATTGTTAAGAGATGCAACTACTAACACTTAGTATCTCCGTTTTCCACCTCTATTTCCATTTCAGTTCAAGGGAATTACAGAGACTATCCTTATTATATAGAGCAGAGGTTGGCAAACTCTGGCCCACAATCTCATCTGGCCTACAGCCTGTTTGGGTAAAGACTAAAGTTATATTGAAACATGACTGCTAATATCCACTTATATATATATTATCTATGGTTGCTTTTCTGCAACAACAGCTGGGTTGAGTCACTGAAACAGAGACCATGTGGTCCACAAAGCCTAAAATATTTACTGTTTGACCCTTTATAGAAAAACTTTGCTCACCCTTGTAATAGAAAAGTTTAAAAGAACAAACAACAGAAACACTCAGAGAAATAATCGGTTAAACCACTAGCAGATTTGAGTTGAGAGTACTGGCTTTTTGAACTTGCCTTTCTTTGACCTTAGAATCTGAAAATGTGAGTTACTTAAGAAATTCTAAGTTTATCTAAGTTCTGTGTAAATTTCACTTAAAAAGCACTTAGCAACTATTTGTTTTGTGCCAAGTATGTGTCAGGCAATGGAAAAGAGCTAGAGAAGTGAAGATAAAAATCCTGCCGTAAGGATCTAACTAATGGAAATGTGGATTTTTTTCTCCCTTATGTTTTAAGTATGATGTTTTCAAATAGTGATTTTTTCTTTTTCTTAGTGACTGCTGTGTTACAGAAAAGAAAGTGGCTTTCAGAATAATCTGAGTGAGAAGGATGAGTCCAGATGTGCCTCTGCTCAATGATTACAAACAAGACTTCTTCCTGAAGCGCTTTCCACAGACTGTTCTTGGGGCCCTCGACTCAAACTGGGCTACTGTGCCCCTCCTTACATATATGTTAATCAGATTGTCCTTTTTTTGATGCCATGGGTTTTAGGTGGAATAGGAACACTTTTGTACCAATTAGGCATCCTGGAAGACTATTACACAGCCGCACTTTCAGGTGGACTGATGCTTTTCACTGCGTTTGTCATCCAGTTCACAAGTTTATACGCCAGAAACAAATCGGTAACAGTGGAGAGAATGCTGACCACAGACATCTTAGCAGAGGAAGATGAGCATGAGTTTACAGGTTGTGCTGGTGCTGAGACCATCAAATTCCTAATTCCTGGCAAAAAACATACAGCCAACACAGTTTTTCATTCTGTTCTTGCTGGATTACTGTGTGGTCTTGGAACATGGTATTTGCTCCCGCATAGAATAACCCTGCTGTATGGCAGTGCAGGAGGCACTGTTCTGCTCTTTGTCTTTGGGTGGATAACGCTGTGTATAGGAGAATACTCATTAATTGTAAACACACCTACAGAGTCTGCAACTTTCCAAACCCAGGATGCTTATGAAATCACTCCTCTTATGAGACTTGTTTATATTTTTTTCTTCATTTCTGTAGATCTTGCACACAGGTAATAAACTGTCAAATACTTTATAACTTTATTTTTAAGCAGTATCCTTAGTATTGAAAAAAGAATCTATGAATTAATTCACCAAACCATTGAGTGATAACTTATTTTGATAATTAATCTCATAGGACTAATCTTGTTAAACATTCATTCTAAAGCAGTAGTTAAATCTTATTGAAGAGTAAAAAGAAAATCTTTTATAAGTAAAATTTCATTCCTGTATTTTACTTTAAATAAGGAGTCATGAATCTGTAACATAGCCTGGCTAAAACCTGTGAAAAGAGACAGAACTTTCCTGTGAGGGGAAAACAGAAATTTAAAATTGATACTGATAAATGTTATACATACATTGAATTAAACAACAGAAACACTCAGAGAAATAATCGGTTAAACCACTAGCAGATTTGAGTTGAGAGTACTGGCTTTTTGAACTTGCCTTTCTTTGACCTTAGAATCTGAAAATGTGAGTTACTTAAGAAATTCTAAGTTTATCTAAGTTCTGTGTAAATTTCACTTAAAAAGCACTTAGCAACTATTTGTTTTGTGCCAAGTATGTGTCAGGCAATGGAAAAGAGCTAGAGAAGTGAAGATAAAAATCCTGCCGTAAGGATCTAACTAATGGAAATGTGGATTTTTTTCTCCCTTATGTTTTAAGTATGATGTTTTCAAATAGTGATTTTTTCTTTTTCTTAGTGACTGCTGTGTTACAGAAAAGAAAGTGGCTTTCAGAATAATCTGAGTGAGAAGGATGAGTCCAGATGTGCCTCTGCTCAATGATTACAAACAAGACTTCTTCCTGAAGCGCTTTCCACAGACTGTTCTTGGAGGCCCTCGACTCAAACTGGGCTACTGTGCCCCTCCTTACATATATGTTAATCAGATTGTCCTTTTTTTGATGCCATGGGTTTTAGGTGGAATAGGAACACTTTTGTACCAATTAGGCATCCTGGAAGACTATTACACAGCCGCACTTTCAGGTGGACTGATGCTTTTCACTGCGTTTGTCATCCAGTTCACAAGTTTATACGCCAGAAACAAATCGGTAACAGTGGAGAGAATGCTGACCACAGACATCTTAGCAGAGGAAGATGAGCATGAGTTTACAGGTTGTGCTGGTGCTGAGACCATCAAATTCCTAATTCCTGGCAAAAAACATACAGCCAACACAGTTTTTCATTCTGTTCTTGCTGGATTACTGTGTGGTCTTGGAACATGGTATTTGCTCCCGCATAGAATAACCCTGCTGTATGGCAGTGCAGGAGGCACTGTTCTGCTCTTTGTCTTTGGGTGGATAACGCTGTGTATAGGAGAATACTCATTAATTGTAAACACACCTACAGAGTCTGCAACTTTCCAAACCCAGGATGCTTATGAAATCACTCCTCTTATGAGACTTGTTTATATTTTTTTCTTCATTTCTGTAGATCTTGCACACAGGTAATAAACTGTCAAATACTTTATAACTTTATTTTTAAGCAGTATCCTTAGTATTGAAAAAAGAATCTATGAATTAATTCACCAAACCATTGAGTGATAACTTATTTTGATAATTAATCTCATAGGACTAATCTTGTTAAACATTCATTCTAAAGCAGTAGTTAAATCTTATTGAAGAGTAAAAAGAAAATCTTTTATAAGTAAAATTTCATTCCTGTATTTTACTTTAAATAAGGAGTCATGAATCTGTAACATAGCCTGGCTAAAACCTGTGAAAAGAGACAGAACTTTCCTGTGAGGGGAAAACAGAAATTTAAAATTGATACTGATAAATGTTATACATACATTGAATGGATTTAAAATGGATAGAATAACTTACTTAATTTTGTTGTAGTAATTATAGAAGAGTTATAGTAACTATTGGAGAAGGCAATGGCACCCTACTCCAGTACTCTTGCCTGGAAAATCCCATGAACAGAGGAGCCTGGTGAACTGCAGACCATGGGGTCGTGAAGAGTCGGACATGATTGAGTGACTTCACTTTCACTTTTCACTTTCATACATTGGAGAAGGAAGTGGCAACCCACTCCAGTGTTCTTGCCTGGAGAATCCCAGGGACGAGGGAGCCTGGTGGGCTGCCGTCTATGGGGTCACACAGAGTCATACACGACTGAAGCAACTTAGCAGCAACTATAGAAAATAATTGATTTTTTTAAATCAATTTACTGTGGAAGAAAAAGAGAAAATAGCAATTTTAAACACAATTATTTGACCTGTTTTGCTTTCCTTTTCTAAATCTGACATTTCTTTCTATAGTTTGCAATTTTCTCTTTAATGAGTAGAAATGTAGAGGCACCACTTACGGCACCACTGAATGTTTGTGCCCCTCCTTTCATATGTTGGAGAAGGAAATGGCAACTGACTCCAGTAGTCTTGTCTTGAAAATGCCATGGACAGAGGAGCCTTGTGGGCTACAGTTCATGGGGTCGCAAAGAGTTGGACACTACTGAATGACTGAGCACATTCATGTGTTAAATCCCTAACCTGCATTGTGGTGATATTTGGAGATGGAGTTTTGGGGAGCTGATAGGACAATAAGGGTGGGGCCCTAGTGGGATGGGATTAGTACCCTTACAGGAAGAGACAGCAGAGTCTGATTTCTCCCTTTAACATATGAAGGTAAAGGGAGAAGGCAGCTGCCTGCAAGCCAGAAAGAGTTTTCACCATACCTTAATCAGGTGGCACTCTGATCTCAGACTTTCAGATCTGTGAGAAATAAATTTCATTTGTTTAAAGCATTCAGACTATAGTATTTCTTTAGGAGCTAGCTAGCTAAGATTTTGATACCAGGAAGCTGGGGTGAAAGTGAAAGTGTTAGTTGCTTAGTCATGTCCAACTCTGTCATCTCATTGACTGTAGCCTGACAGCCTCCTCTGTCCGTGGAATTCTCCAGGCAAGAATACTGGAGTGAATTGTCATTTCCTTCTCCAGGGACCTTTCTGACTCAGGGGTTGAACCCAGGTTTCCTGGAATGTGGGCAGATTCTTTACCATTTGAGCCACCAAAGATTCTTTTATAAAATGGGGTACTCCCATAACAAATATCTAGAAAGTATAGAAGCAGCTTATAACTGGATAATGGGTAGAGGCTGGAAGAGTTTTGAAGTGAGTGCTAGAAATATGGACATTAAAGGCAATTCTGGTGAGCTTTTAAGACAGCAGTGAGAACAGGTTATTGCAAACTAGAGGAAAGGGCAATCCTTGTTAGAAAGTCGCAAAGAACTTATAAAGTGGTAAAGGACTTAGCTGAACCATTTTCTGAAGTTTTGTGAAAGGTAAAACTTGAGAATAATAAATTAGGACATACAGCCGAGGAGATTTCTAACCAAAGTGTTGAATGAACAGTTTGATTTCTCCTGACTGCTTATAGTAAAATATAAAGGAGAGAGATGAATTGAAGTAGGTGTTGCTAAGCAAAATGGAACCAGAGGTTGAAGGTTTAGGAAACTGTCAACCTGTCCATATTGCAAAAAATGAGGAAACATATTCTGAGGGGAACAACAAAGGTGTGGCCACACTGTCACTCATTGAACTTAATGAGATTCTGGGATTATATGAGTAGAAACACTTCTAGTTTGAAATAAAGATATAATGAACAAAGGCTGTTCAGCTTCTTAAATTTGACAGGACAGGGATATTAGAGTTACTTGGCTGTGAACATGTGGTTTTCTTTAAGAAGAGAGAAAAGTGACCTCAAAAGTGATTCTGAGATTATCAGGTTTCAGCAGGCTAGAAGGTCTCTGCTGAAAGCGTTGGGTCTTGGTACTGCTCTGTGGAGCTATGGTGTTTAGGACCCACACCTAGAGCTCTTTGGGTCACATGCCACTCTGGGGACCTGGAGAGCAGAGTATGAAACCAAGGAGGATTATTCTCCAACCTTTAAATCTAATGAAATTTCCTTGCCAGATATTGGACTTCTTTAGGACCAAACACCCCTTTTTTCTTTCCTGTTTCTCCCTTTGGGAATGGGAATGTCCATCTTTTGCCTGTCCCACCACTGGGTTTTGGAAGAACATGACTTGTCTGGTTTCATAGGTTCACACTGGAGAAGATTTTGCGTCAGGATAAGTCATACCTCAAGTCTTACCTTATATAATTTAGATTATATTTAGATATAACTTTGGACTTTAGAGTTGATGCTGGAATGAGTTGAGAATTTTGTGGCTGTCAAGAGGGAATGAATGTATTTTTCAGATAAGAAGAACGTGAATTTGAGAGACTGGGGTGGAATGTTATGGACTATTTGTCTCTTCAAAACTCATACATTGAAGCCCTAACCCTCCAGTGTAAGGATATTTTGTGAGGGTCTTTCGGAGGTAATTAGTTGGGGTAGTCCTAATGCCTAATGGAATTGGTGCCCCTATGGAGACACTAGAGAGTTTCATTTCTTTCCACCACGTGAGGATGCAGTGAGAAATTGGTTTCCTGAGGCCAGAAAGAGAGTTCTCATTAGAACCCAATCATAATGGCATTCTGATCTCAGACTGTGAGAAATAAATTCCTGTTGTTTGAGCTACCTGTCTTAGGATACTTTGTTATGTACCAGAACTGTGAGAAATAAGTTTCTATTGTTTGAGCCATCTGGTCTATCCTACTTTGTTACGGTAGCCTAAAAGAAAACAAGGCATTTAAAAATGTGTAGCCAGTTTGTGTACTGAAACTGACTGATTCTTAAGATGTCTGATGTTCCTTAACTCTTAATCTTTTCTAATTGTGCTACATTTATTGACCAGAGGACACTATAACAGCTTTATAGTTATTCAGCTAATCAGATATGTAAAGAGAGAATTTATAGAAATTCTGTTAGAATTGATTTCTTAGTACCACTAGAATTTCTAACTATAAAATATGTTAATTGCTTGATTTTGAGAAGTTAACAAAATCAAGTTTAAATGTATATTTATACATTTG